>CAJNIZ010043460.1:142338-169858 GCA_905231905.1 Symbiodinium pilosum
ATGTATGCATGCATGATGAATGTATGTGTGCATGTATGTATGTATGCATGCATGGATGTATGTATGTAATGGAAAACCGACCGAATTTCGAGCATGCTCCGCACGGGAGCGCGATTTTGAATGAACAGCCAACAAAATTTTCAGAATGCTTCGCGCGGGAGAGCGATTTTCTTCAGAATTTTCGGGACGCCACGCACGCGAGCGCGATTTTTGATGAAAAGTCTACGATTTTTTGAAGATTTTTTGAAGATGCTCCGCACAGGAGCGCAAGTTTATTCAAAATTTTCAGGATGCTCCGGCATGGGAGCGCGATCTCCTTCCAAATTTTCAGGATGCTCCGCACGGGAGCGCGACTTTGAACCAAAGACTGATGAAATTTCGAGGATGCTCAGCACGCGAGTGCGATTCTATTCAAATTTCGAGGATGCTCCGCACGGGATCGCGATGTTGAACGATGGCGTCGCGAATCCTATACAATCCTATATCGGAAATCTCCGCCAAATGATGCCTTCTTGAGCCCAGAAAACCATCGTGTACTTCGGTGAACGAAGTACAACGGGACTGATTTGATATAGAATTGATATAGAACTCCTCCACATCATCGTTCATTAATGATCCACATTTTCCGAATGCTCCGCACGGGAGCGTCATTTTATTTGAAATAGTTTTTGAATGTTCAAGAAGTGACGAACGCCCGAAATTTTGAGCATGTCTCGCACGGGAGCGCGATTTTCAAAAATCAGAGGCGCGACCAGTTCGGATACGATCCCCTCTAGCAAGACTACTTTAAAGGCGAAGTCTCCTTTTCTTTTTGATCGAAAATGGAAAAACGCACATTTCTTAAGGATGTCTCGAGCGAGAGCGCGATTTTGAAGCGAACAAGAGCGCGTCCCAAATGTTTGCGCGACGGAAGAGTACCCTTGCATGGCGAGCGACAGCACATCTAAACAACTAGAACCCCACTGTGAATGTGGGGAATAACCTCTATGATACCTCTCTACTTCTCTAAACAATCCCCCTTTTTCAGGAGTTTAGTCTATGCTCACATAACCCCCTTTAAGGACTTTAGACTATGGATCACCTGTATATACACTGGGACTCTGAAGTTGCCATCGGAGCGATGCTGTGGAGCCTGCGCATGACCCAACAATCCGACAAGAAATATGTGATCCATCCATAGTCTAAATTACTATAAAGGGGATTATCAAAGGAGTTATTAAGGGGGATACTAGGAATTTAAACTACAGCTCATGTTGTTTTCCAGTTTGGGAATTGCACGCTAATTTTGAGGCACCGTATATATAGAAGGTACACTATACCATAAACTACTAACACAATCATTTGACAGATGAACCCCGCATCCTAAAACTCAATCCTGCTCATCTATGCCAAGTCTTTTGGACAGCAGGCAGAGTATGACGCAGCAAATGACTAGACGTCCTGCCCTCAGCTAAATTAATCTCCTCCTGACATTATGACAGCACTCCCGCTTTTACTACAACTTGCAACTTAACACAACAACTGGAACATTGCTGAACAGCTACGGGTGATGTGACGTACAAGACCTTACACGCAAATACACGCAAACAGAAGCCTTCATGCTAACTTGAAATCTAAGGGGTGAAGGCCCTTACTGAGCCCAAAGAAAAAAAACGAAATCTCTTTAAGGGGGCCTTCCCTAAAGGCTAGGATCCTGGTTTGTACTACTTGACAAGTCCGTGAGGACAAGTGGCTCGGCGAACTTCAGCATCTCTATTGCGGAGGCCATTGGCCTCAGGAATGTGGGGGCTTTGGGAAGGGGCAATTTGATTAGACGCGGACTTGGGGGTAAATAGTCCTTTCAGGATTGTTGGGTTATTGAGGCCGCTACGTCAGGCCGAGGGTTTCAGGAATAATTAGGGCGCAGCGCGGAAAGCAGTGGTTTACTGTGCCTGGTGACTTGATTTAGAAGGGGACTTTGATAACCCAAAACAAGGACGCTATGTTGCACCGCTACCATCCCTACTGACGACTGTGAATGCTACAGCAAAGTAGTTGAAGCCTCCGAAAGCTCCCGTGTTACAAGTTCCAGGTTCGTGTGAAGCGTTTGCCTTTGGGTTGGGGCTCCTGAAGTAGCGATTCTGCGTGCAGTAGGGGCCATCTACAATGCCATGGTATGTAGTTGAATGCAGTCTCTGGGCCCTGCCCGCGTCTGCACCAAACGTCAAAGCTGCAGTTATCAATCGAGTTGAGACATGGAGTAGCCACCCTAAACCC
This sequence comes from Symbiodinium pilosum, assembly GCA_905231905.1. Taxonomy (NCBI): domain Eukaryota; class Dinophyceae; order Suessiales; family Symbiodiniaceae; genus Symbiodinium; species Symbiodinium pilosum. The sequence goes on from CAJNIZ010043460.1 coordinate 144,595, forward strand.
TAAACCCTAGACCCTAAACCCTAAACCATTGTTGACATCCTGGATGCTCACCGACTTGACTTCGGCAGGAGCAAAGGTGGTCATGTCGCCTACACTTAATATCCAGACGGTCCATGTACCCAATAACTAGGTCCCTTGAAAGGGGTCATATAGGGATATATAGGGTTATATGGGGATATTTAGGGTTTAGGGTTTAATTAGGGTCCATGTACCCAATAATTAGGTACTTGAGATTCGGGTAATAGTAATTATAGTACAAGTTTTGAGGAAGTATATGATTATTAGGTACCTGGACCCTTAGGGAGATGTAGAAAACTCAGGGTCAGACGGATGCACCTCAATATGACGAGTCTTTATGTCTTAAGAAGCTGTATGATGAAGGTCTAAGAGTTTAAGAACTCTTTGTTGCGTGGTATCCTTGACCTGGCTTTAGGTGTATAGAAGAGCATCCTAAACCCCAGACCCTCTACTTTATGAAGCCCTAAAACGTAGACCCTAAACCCTAGCAGCTTGCAGTACAAGCCTGGGAATTCCCACTCTATCACTCCAGCTCGTAGCCCAGCCTCCAACCCTCACGATTTTTGCAAAAGCACTTGTCATAATCTATTGTTGGCCATGTTATATTACCGTTTTTCAATGTAAAGCACCATTTCAGGTAAGGATGGGTGATGTCGCTCTAATTTGGCCAATACCAGGAGACGTGCAACTGTTGTGGGGTTTGGGGCTTGTTGATCTTTAGGGCTTTGCAGGGGTGGCCCCAACGCATTTGCCCAGGGCTTCTCGTCCAGTTTGTTTTGGGGAGCGTTGCCCTGAGTCACCCTTTTGAAACGGACACTAGTTTCTGTAAGCCCCTTTTGGGGGTTCCATAGTTTGGGGGCCCTGATGCTTAGGAGGGAATTCCTTTTAGTTCCCTAGACATTGGTCCCTACAACAGCAAGGAGAATCCGAGGTACTGGTGGAGGAAACCTTGCTCCACCTTCTCTAGTTTATGATTTAAGGTTTACCCTGGAAATTACAGCCTCGCCCCTCCACCGCAAAAATTCCAACATTGAGGCTCCAACCACGAGACCGAAAATCCTAGGAAGCTCCGAAGCAAAATCGTCAGCTGGTAAGTGCCTCCAATTTGAAGTTAGGGTTTAGGGTTTCGGAAAATTACGTAGGCTTAGAGTCTCCCTTAAGTAGATAGACTATTGGGTATATGGGGATCTTGTTATAATTATATTATATTCTATCTACTTAAGGGGGACTATGAGGGTCTATAGGGTTTGGGCCAAAGCTCCATTTCATGGCCATGGATCATGATTTTCCAAACCAGACTCATGGTCCCAGTCTACCTTATGCCCTGAACCTTACAAACTAAACTGAGGGTCCTGGCTCCAAGCTTTGCGGTTTAGGGTTTAGGGTTGTTTAGAATTTAGGGTTTACGGTTCAAGGTTTAGGGTTTTATGAGCTCAGGGTTTAGGGTTTAGGGGCTTCCTGGGCCTCAGGCTTGTGAGCCAGGGTCATGATGACTTTGGGCTGAACACAAACAAGCTGGTCCGGAATCTGCTTTGTAGTCTAATTATGGATTACCTAACCGTGCCCCTCTATACTACCATCCCCAAGGTTTCCCCCTGAATTGGGCTGATTTTGCATTCGTTAAGTTTACTGAAGGGAGAACTGAAGGGGGGTATTGTAGGGGAGTTGGGGAACCCATGATTTAAGGAAGCCATGCGTCCGATTTTCCGAGCAGGGCTTTGATTTCAGAGTGTCGGGCTAAGTGCGCAAGCACCTGCAAACCCTAAAGGCCCTGATTGCAGTACCTAGCCTGATCAATCGCGTTCATTGATGGGTTCTTTACCCTTTCCCCTAAACTACCACTACCCCCCCACAGACGTAGGCTCATTACGGGGGAACCTGAGGGGGAGGTATGAGGGGTTGGTAGAACCCATGATTCGTTACTTAACATCTAAGATTCCCATCCCGGCTACGGGACAAGCAACTATGCACTTCACACAGCCTAAACCCTAAGCCTGAATATATCTTCTGTTCACATGCCCACCGTTGGGAACTCACAGCCTTACGCACTGCATCGTCACACCGATGACCGCTATGCGCACAGAGCCTCCTACATGCGGGGTTGTCTATGGGAGTTTGCACAATGCTGGGGCCCCTTTCCGGCGAGTCTTCTAACAAGGAGTACCGGGCTTTGGTGTAATGAGGGGGACACCCATTTCTTGGAACCTCTTTTATAGGTGTTGCCTTCTTGTGGTTCTTCGAGGTATTCATGTTCATAGCCTGACCCAGCAAGCAAGGCAAACCAGGCGATGTGGCCACCGAAATGGCCAAATCCTGCATTTATCGAATTAGTGGTCCCCATGATGTCACCCGCTTCAAAGTTGCTGCATAACGAATCTGTATGAAGTTCCGGGTATGAAAGCAGAGCCATCCCAGCTATGCTTGACGCTCAGAACCTTTCAGCCTTGAAATGTTAGTTGCCTGCTTGAGTGCTCCCTCCCCTCGGAAAGCTTCGCTGCTTCAGGTCTGGTAGCCACATGAAAAAACATACGCAACTGGACGGCCCGAACAAAAAAGCAAGCGCAACAAGTTAAGACTTCTTCTCTGTGGCCTGTGCGGAGATCAGTCCTACGTGAGCTATAGCCTAAACTCCTGGTATCCCATTTGAAAACCCCTACAATAGTCGCCTATATAACCCCACGTAAGAAGCTTGGACTATAGCTCAAACATCCTGCCCATTTGTAAGACTGTGTGAGGACTAGGAACATGTTGACTGAGAGGCGCCGCTGGCATGTTTGCGCGCATGCAGTGTCTTTTGCAAGAGTTATCCGCAGTCTGCTGGTCTTGTTGTTTAGGGCTTAGGGTGAGAACGAGTCATAGGTAATGGAACATGGCCACAGCCCGAGTTCTCAACAATAACTGTCTTCCCTAGGTTGAGGGATCCTACAGTTAGGCAATTTAGGATATTCCCATCCCCTTTGTAGGCGAATTCTGTTACTGCTGTATCCTTTTGCAAGTATATAAGCAAGGTCCCCAATAGCCCTCGCAATTGCTCCTGAAGTAGTCTTGGAGCGGCCCTGGCCTTGTCTCAGCAGGGTTCAACGCTTAGGGGTGCAGAGTTCAGGGTGAAGAGTTTGGAGCACGCGAAACTCAATGCCTCACGGCCAAGAGTTCCAAAACCGTGAGGCTGGCTGCTATGGGATCATGAACAAACCTTGCAATCATCATCTGAAACAGGGTGAGCGCAAGACATGTGACTACTGCTGGTAGAAGAATGTTCCCAGCAAGCACCATGGTTGAAGTTCAACTTCCTCCATAAACATTATCGTTGCCTGTTCTGCTGAGTCTGATGATTGCTTCACATGCTGCCCTATGCCCAACCCTGGGCTAGCTGTCTCGCAATCAAGCAGGAGTCTCATAATCTAGCATGATTCCTTGTGGAATGTACTAAGTATTGTTGCACCCACAACATGTTGAGAATCGAACTGAAAGTGACGGTGCTGGCAGTAGCAACAGCAGGAATGAGTGCTCAAACCCACCCTGCCTCTTAGCCTCCTGGCTAGAGGTGAAGCTAAGTCTCTATGGCCTGTCACAGGCGTAATTGTAGAGTAGAAGCTTACAGACTATGCAGGCTAGTCCCTAAACCGTGAACGTTAAGCCCCAAAATGATCAGCTACTCGAAAGAGTGTGCCCTTGCTCCTCCCGCACTTTCAACCTCTGAGCATGCGGCCCATGGTCTTCTGCGTGGATGAGTCGTGAACCATCTTGTTCAGTATGGGCAACACAGTACTCCTTGTGAATGCGAGTTCCATAAGGACTGGAGGCACCCACAAATAGCCATGATAAGTAGTCACTGCGCTGTCATGTCCAGCCCCTCATTCAGGCAACCACACCTACCCCACCCAATGCTGATGGAGCAGCCCTTGCCCAGAGGAACTCCCATGGGTTCAGGGCATAGAGTGTCGGGCAGGATTGCCCTGGCAAAGGATACGGCTGTGATAGGAACGGAGGAATGAGCCCTAGTGCTTTATAGCCAGCGACATTTAATCCAATATCTTTATTCGTGTACCCCATACCCCTTGTTCCCGCAAGTCGTTGCTGGTGCCAGTTCCGAATTCCATTCAGCCACGGAATGGCTTCTTGCACCCATGTCTCCGGGATTAGTCTTAAGCTCTCTCTGGGATGTCAACTTTAGGATTCACTGAAGAGCTGGTTGATGGTTCGAGTGCAGGTCTTCAAGTACATTCTATCCATAGGCGCACAGAAGGCCACTCGTTTCGAACCCACGGGATTCTTTCAAGTACGCCCCGAAGCAGCTGCACAATCCTCACCAACGAAAATACACAACGCAAAGCCTACATCAGCTTGACAAGAGAGGCGAACCTAGCTCATCGGCAAAACAAAAATTTGGCTGCCTGGATTTGAAGGTATAGTCTCCCTTAAGTAGATAGAATATGGCTTCGGGTATATTATATTAAGCTCCCCATATACTCCATGTTTTATCTACTTCAAGGGACTATAATCTTTTCTTCGGCCAGCGGCGAAGCTGCTGGCCACCCAAAAAGCTGCTTAGGGTTTAGGGTTTAGGGTCCGGAATTTGCCATGATTAGTCTTACTGGTGGTGTAGTTGGGCATGAAGAAATGGGTCACAGGGACTGTTACGGGAGATTCTATAGGGACTTCAAGAGCCATCTATTGCTCCAGTAAGCATGAGCATTGCCGGTCTTGCCTAGACCGTACATATCCCTAAATGAGCCATAGACTGAACTCCGAGTATCCCCCTTAGTAACCCCTATAATACTCCCCAAGACAATCCCATAGAAACCGCTTTTGAGGACTTTAGACAATGGCTCAAATAACACTTTCACCCGTCATAACCTCATCATAACCCCAAAGCCCTAAACCCCACATCGCCCCTTATTGCCACTGAACTCAGGCACTCTCCTGAGGGAGCGAACTACATTGCTCTGCCCGGAGGCACCTGGCCGGAATCATGATATTTGCAATATGAGCTTTCATCTAAACCCCTTCACGGGGGTACTATAGGGGTTATTAATTTAGGGAGATACCAGGAGTTTGGACTACGGCTCGTATAAGTATGAGTCGGAGTAGAAGTAGAAAATACCATATGCATGTACTTGAAGCCTAATCGACTACGCACAACGTACATCAGCAAGGGCTTACCGTTTTGAAATGCTGGATCACGATCATTTGGGATTCAACTTTCTGTTGAGCGCTCAAGATTTGCCTACGCTAGCTCCCAAAGCTAGCAGCTCGCGAGGTGCATGGTTTTCGTCCTTGCCACGACAATCATATTGTGGCCAACTTCCTGGCTGCTGTATGATATCTACCGGCGTCATGCCTGTACTCTACGACGGGTCTTGTCTGACCCTCCACGTCACACCGCAGCGCTAGCTTTCACAAATGACGAGTTTTTCTGACGGTGCGCTGATTCTTCGACACGTGGTTAGATTTACGCATAGATGGACTGGTCACGGTGGCCATCACAAGCTTGGCTTTACGGGCTTCCCCTCCGGCACAAACAGCATGACTTTCCAGACTCGACCCCGTGTTGGCAATGCAGAAGTGATGGGGCCCATGTGCGCAGATGATGCCTTGATGCAAGGGGATCCTAAGAGAAAATCTGGTCTTATACTTAGCGTCCCCGCGCTTGACGACTTAAAAAGGCCGGCGTCTAGATTGGCCTCTGCCTCTGAATGGAGACTCCTGCACCTATCAAGTCAAAACATGACTAGCCCCTCGTAGATGTCGAGGCAAGAATCTAGAAGCGAGGTTTCAAACTCCTTTAAGTCTTGGGTTTAGGGCTTAATCAAGCCCATTGCACAACAATGCATAGAGTGTCCTGACGGTGCCCCGAAAGGTATACGAGCACCCAAACTGCATCGTCAGGTACATGAGGATGCTGGGGCCCTCATCGACCCCAACGAAGTGGAGTTCGGTGGATAAACCTCTGCTCCAATGTGATGACGCTACGACTCTAAATATGAGTACAGAATCTACAGTCTAAAAGATAACTCGAATGCTCTCAGGTCCAGAAACCCGTGCCATGCTTGTGTCGGTTGTAGATCTTGAAACCAATGGCCCACACCAATTGCTGATCGATGTGTGCGAAGGGATCGTGTTGATCACCAAGCTGTGTAACGGGAAAGTTCCTGGAGTCCCTGTCGCGTTTCCTTGTGGCAGACCTTGATAGCAGCGGAAGAAAATTCCGCAGAGCCATAAGGGTTTGAATCTTTTAGGTATGGTGCGGAGTATTGGAACTAGGAGACTAGCAGCCTGCACAAGGAATGGCAAGATCGACTTCGACTCTATGCAGGCTGGCAGATACATGTTTAAAAGCAGTTGTACCTGTGTGACGACAACCCTTACAATGAGGACCACAGGAGTGCAGAACAAGCTAGTTTACTGGGTTGCTGTTGAAGAACTTAAATTAAGTTGCCATTATGGGTATGTATAGTAATTAATATGGTTTCCCCAATATAGTAACTTAAATCAGGTTCCTTAACAGCAAACCCGTTTCTGGTGAGCCTGGGAGTTCCAGGGGCATGGGTGAGTCACATCCAAACCTGCACTCGTATCTTGGGGTTATTGTAGGATGATGGAAGAGAACATGAAAACTACTGTAGTATGTTGGGGGTATATAGGGATAATGGAAGAGAGCATGGAAAATGCTGTAGTATATTGGGGTTATATGCTATTCCTGTCTTTTCTATCCGTATTTACTATTCTAATGATTGTTACCCAAAATATGCTGTAAGTTATCCGCAATAACTGACCAAAGAGACCAAAGAAAGACTCTTCGTTTAATGGCCGCAAACCCCGCTTCAATCCCTGAACGCACCTCCCTGGACAATCCCTCATTCCCAAACCCTCCAATGAAGTACGGTCTCGGGTGTCCAAATACGAATCATGACCAAGGAGTCCGTGGCAAACCCCAAGCAGAACTACATTTGATGGTCCAGGTAAACCCTCTTCGTCGACGAAAGGATGTCGGGGAGAATCCCGTCTAACGATCTCTGTGCCTTTGTCATCAGGTGCCGCCTCCTCAGCGCAGTCAAAATCTATTAAGAGTTCACGGTGGGCATATGAAAAACCTCCTAGTCATAAGGCAGCGTGCTAGATGGTGCATAGGCGGATGACCTTGAAAGGGAAAAACACACACACCCTGCCACGGCAGCACAAGTCGCATGCCCTCAGTTGGAGCCTCAAAAATCAAACGACCCTCACGCAGCCCAGTATAGCTCCCATGAAAACACACAGCAGTCTAGAAAACGCTCCTGTTAAGGCGCCATTTTAGCGTGGGGGAGTGCGCGTTCATTTCTTCAGGCTGCGATTGCGGCCTACTGAATATGTGCTGTTAGGGCTGCTCCTCCAATGTACTAGTGGCAAAAGGCAATGCTACTAGCAACAGGAAAAATTACACTACTAGAACAATAGTGCATGCGAATAAATGTCTAGCAAGAATGTCATAAAGATCCGACTCCAAACCCTAAACCCTGAATCGCACTCCTCGACCCGCATCTCCTCATCCTCCTGTTCTTCATCCTCTCCTGCACCCAAGGCCGAGAGTGTGGACAGATGGGACGACGACGTATCACCGGCTGTAGTCAGTTTCAGCAACGCATACTATTTACCACAAACGCTAGTTTTCATAAATGGGGACCTCAATTGGGTCCGCACATACTAGTCTTTATATTCCCTCATTATCCCTCCACCCCCACCTTCCCCCCGCTACCCCCTCCCCGCCAAAAAAAAATCTTGGGAAAGGACGCAGAATATTGATGGTGGCCTAGGTAACAGACCCTTCCAGGACTTTCTGACCTGCAAATTCATGGGTTCCCTTCCTAGCCCATATTCTACAACCCCCGTATGTTTCCCCCCTTTTTGGATGTTATCTTAAGATAACTATGGTACGGGAGCCCATGCCAAATGCACTTTCAAGACACCCCAATGTAAAGTCCCCTGGTTATCTGGAGTAGAGCGTGCAGTTTCAGGCATGTTCTGCGCCCAGGATTAAGCTCCTCCTACTGGGATACCGAGAAACACCTGTTGCGGAGAAAGCCCCATGCGGCGTACTTCCTGTTTTGGGTTTTATGCTGCAAGGAGGTGCAAGAAATAGCAACAGCAAGCGCAGCCCAGCCACCATTACGACCGCGCCTGGAAGGTGCGGCACAATGTTGTTTGTAGTGAGTCTGAGACATCTGAAATGGACCCTTAACACAAAAAATCCTGAGAGACTGCAGACACTAGCTCCCTCCACCCAAGCCCCAAGACCTCCGACACTTGCGCTCTTCACCTTCCAAAGCCAAAGAATCAATTTGAGCCTGGATCTTTTTGCGCCGGCTTCGGTTTGCTTTTTGGCCGTTTGCCCTTCCCTGCGGCTCATCACAGCACAGCTTGCTAGTTGCTTGTCGGGAATGAAGAAGACAATGCAACAACACCTTTGTATCATTCGGGATTATCGGGGGATGGTTTAGCAACTATTAGTTACAAAGACTCATTCCTCCCTTCTCTACTAACTGAAAGACAAGACTAGAGATGGGCGCGTGGGGGCTGATCAGGACTTCATGTGTTTAATTAATTTTCGGTTGATTTATGATGCTTTTTTATGACTAATTTTATGGCCCCAAAAATGTTTATGATTTGGTTTATGATTAAATCTATGGTTCCAGCAAAGTTTATGAATCGGTTTATGACTGATTTCTGGCCCCAGAAGTGTAGAAATCAATGATAGAAACAATAAATAAACAAGACAAAACATAAAAAAACTCAAGGTTGTTTTGTTTTCCAATTTTCCAGCCCTCCCCAGCCCCACCGCTCCCGCGGCCTAAAACCATTAAAAAAACAGTAACAAAACAATAACAACTCGAGGTTTATCATTGCTTTCTAGTTTTCCACCTTTCCCCAACTCTACTCCCTTTCGCGGGCTGGGGTGGGGTTGGGTGGAAAACCTTAAAAAATCATAAATAAACTATCAGTAAGCAATAAAACAATCACAAAAACAAAATAAAAACTCGTTTTTTTTTCGTTTACCGTTTTCCAGCCCCTCCCCAGCCCCACCCCCTCCCGCGGCTTAAAACCATGAAAAAACAATAAATGGAATCATTAATTTTTTCTGAGCCATAAATGAAACCAGAAATGGAATCATAAACTTTTTCTGAACCATAAACTAAATCAACGTGAAAACCGTAAAACAATGCTGGCCGATGCGTCACCAGCCAAGCTCGCACGTCTCTAGGCAAGACAGGAGGTGTGATCTTCGGAGGAGGGTCACAATAGAAAGCACGACGCAGTTGCAAAAAACAACACTATATAATCCCTAAACAACATGCAACAGCAACAAGACCAAGGCATGCATCACACGTCAATTTGCTAGCAAAAATGGCAAGGGAATGCGTCAAAGGAGGCTGGATGGCAATTTTAGACACAGCGCTGTCCATCAGGTAGACTAGCATGGCGTATATTTAGAGATGCTTGCGTATATAGGGTGCCTAGAAGGACTCAGGGTGCAGGTGCCCATGAATCCCAGCAGCATGCTATGCGAGACAGGCAACAGCCATTGAAGTGGACATGTCCTTGCAAGCCGGACAAAGTCTGCAGAGCTGTCCAGTTCTGCTGGCCGAATACGAAAACTTGATAATGAGCTTCAACTTGCATTTATGCAGGTGGTACTGAATTCTATAGTCCCCCTTAAGTAGAAAGAATATGGGGTATATGGGGATCTTATTATAATCTACCCAAAGCCGTATTCTATCTACTTACTGGGGACTGTATCTGCGGTTTACATGACAAGCATCCTGTTTCGGTCAAATCTTGCCAGCGCAGCTTCGCACTGCGCCTCAAAGCCGGCATTACAGCAAGGCCCATGCAACAGGAGCTGCAATGAAATCAAGCAACACTCTGACGGCGAACATGGAGAGTCTTACGAAAGCGACTTGTTTGCAAGCAATTCAGACCCGCAGATGCTGGGAGTATCACTTGGTGCAGCAGCAGGAGCACGATGATGGTGATGATGATGATGATGACGATGATGGTGAAAGGCTTCTACTGCTGCTGCTGGTGCTGCTTTCGGGAGACATCTTGGAGTCTTGAGTGTCAACTGCCTCCAGCCCTGGCCGGTTTTAGTGCAGAAGTGCGGAGAAAATGTTCTAAATGCAACTTCTAAGGCTTAGGGTCTAGAATAGAGGTCTGCGCTAAGGGGATTGTTGTTGGGGATCCCTCCGTTCCTGACGGACATCCGGTAAGTAAGTATTTACTCTCCATCCTCAGCACCTCAAGCTCCCCGCCGCAATCCTTTACAAGTGGCCCAAGAAGGATCCCCCAAAGGTTCAGATGCGAATCTTGAAACATTGGGGGGACTTTTACCCAAGAGGTTTAGTATAGCAAGCTCATGCAGGAGTTTTAGTATCAATGGTCTTGCAGCTTGCAACACTTCTAAGAGCCTTTTCAACATGCGCATCGCTCTGGTGGTGTACCAGGTAGTCTACTTCAATTGTCAAGCAGCAAGGCCCGCCGTTTGCAGATTGACGAGGGCCCTCCCTAGACTGTAAACCATGAATCCTAAACCCCTAATCCCTAAACCCTAACTCTGTAGGTTGGCTTGGGGTGTCCCATTGCATGCTTCCTCTACACAGCAAATCAAGCAGCTAGGGCCCCGCTGGCTGAGACAGTTGCAACTTGAACGCTGCAACTGTTAAAAGTCTAGGGGAACTGTCCTCTGGACCGGACAGAGCAGACCGGCTTGAGCACTGGATACATCTCCATGCGATCACATGAGCACGCAGAGGCAAGCTGTGGCAGGATTCTTCTTCTACGACGGCACGTGCCACGGCTACGAGTAGCCCCCAAATCCCCAAGATTAAGATGTTTAGGCACGCGCATCGCCCTGGGAGGGTGTAGGATTTAGGGTTCAGGCTAACGCAGGAGCCTGCCACAGGCTTCAGGGAGCCATTGAGCAAATGAACTGTCTGTGCTTTCGGAAGCTGAGTGATGCCATCCCCCAAGCTAACATGGAAGCCCATCAGTCTTCTGGGGGCTCTTTTCGGGTTCCATGTTAGTTAGGGCGGAGGTAACCCAAAATGGGAGTTTCCATAACACGGACTTCAATATACAGATATACAGGTACTTGCGCATAGACGGACATACACAACATCTCCCAAAATGTTATGCTCCGTGTTAAGGCACCACAGAACGGGGACTCCTGATTTTGGAATCTGCGAAATTGACCCGGTCTTGTGGGATGGATCACTGGATTCATCTCGAGAGCTGCAGTCTTCTTCTAGCTGTACTAAAGCGGATTTAGGGTTTGGGGTTTGTATTAAAAACACATCTTTTTGAAAAAAATCCTAAAGGTTATACTATAACAGAATTACAATAGTAATTCTTAAGGAGACTACAGGAAGAAGGGCAGATGTCGGATCCACCCTAAGCTCCACAGAGCCAGGTCTTAATTAGCCTAGATCAGAGGGCGACCCTCAGGTTGCTCGCTTTACCCTAAACCTTAAACCTTAGGTCAGTCCCCCCTACAGTAATAGCCCCTAACTAATATGGAGTTAGTAGGGCTCAATATACCTACAATGGTCCCTGGTGGCACCCATTACTGGGTGGGGGATTGACCCAACCTAAACCCCACCCTCTGAACGACCCTGCGGTGAAACAATAGGCCCTAATCCCCCCTCTGGGTTCAGGTTTAGGGACCATGATTTTACATACTTTTGGGGTTAGGTACGCCAAATGACCCTGCTGATGTTGCTGCAGGATGCACAGCAGGATCCGCGGGACTGTCCAAACATTTGGAATTTTAGAATCCCACAAGGGAGTTTTGATGGATACATTAATACGCTAATCATCCTTGATACGGAGAACCCTGACAAGGGGCCAATAAACTTTGGAAATCCCGCAAAAAAACTGGCTTAAACGAGAACGTGTGCGTAGGACCTTGCCATCCAGGATCGACATTGAAAAGTACCCTACTGAGAAGTTCCGGGTTGTTTGAAATCAATCTCTGCGTTCACGTCTCACATCGGCACGGAAAGACGTTATTGCAGGATTGTGCTCATGCCCCTCACTTAAAGACAAGACACACGAGAGAGGCAGGGCTGTCTGTCCTCATACGGGAGAGCACAGATAGCCTCAGGAGCGAAGTGAATTACTGCATACGGCTTCGTGTGGGAAGTATGCCGCCATCAGCATCTATGTCTCGAAAGGCTGCTTTCCTTCCTGTTTCGGTTTGTAGGGAGGATCTTGTGCATCGATTTTTATTTCTCGCAGCTGCACTGCTTCCATGATTTTGGGCTTGTGGGCCTTGCCGGCCTGCCGATAGACCCGGCCTGCCACTTCGAACATGGCAAGAAAATCGTCTTTACACTGTGTCCAGTCGGCGCGCTTCATCACGGCCTGGTAGGGCACAATGCTCCTGCCATTCAATGACTCAAAGACCTTGTAAGCACCGAAGTTCCCTATCCGAAGAAAATTGCGCAAGTAGACAGGAAAGGTGAATTCGACATACGACATCCGATACCAGTTCTCTGGGCAGAGCGGATTCTCAAGGACTGCAGCTACAGTCTTTGGAAGAAAGGGAGGGCCGGCGGAGCACTTCCTCAAGGCCAAAACCACGTAGAATGATGAAGCACGGCTTCTGGCCATCGTCATCTGCTGGTCAGTTAAAGTTTGCAGAATTAAGCACTCGTTGCGCATCACCACTTGGTGCAACTTGCTCGCCATGAATCGCGCCATGTGTTCGCTGAGTACTTCTGGAAATCTGAAAAAACTGATTATCCCGGCCCCGGCCCCTTCCGTATGCGGAACTGCCCGAAGCATCCAGATGAATGGAGGCTGTGTCAGCAGTAGGGTCGAATGGGAGTCTTTGCCTGGCGATGCAATTTCGTGGCGACTTGCCATGTAAACTGCTGTCTCCTCAAGGGGGTGACGCCAATGCTGCCCAGCCAAATCTTGCAATGAGTTCACAAGTGGCCTCCACATTGGTGGGACGTTGCATCTGATCTTCACTTCACCTGAGCCATTTCTAAACTTCTAGTATCCCTGTCATAACCCGTATAGTAGTACCCAGAAAAACCCCCTTCAAGGAGTTTAGACTTTAGACTATAGCTCACCTGGCTTGAGGACCTCCAGCAGACGCAACTCGGAATTCTCTGCAAAAACCAAGACTGCTTCTGGAGGCGGAAATACTTCAGCCGCCGAGGCTACATGGATCTTGGTGCCTGTCTCAACACGAACCCATGTTGACATCCTCTGCCTCAGGAAGGAAACCACTTCTTCGCTTTCGCGAAGGTTCCCGCTGATCCAACTTTCCGCTCTGAGGGCGCTCTCCAGTGAATCGAATATAGCGTACATGTCCACTTCCGTCTCTTGCAGAGCCTGTGTGTCTGCATGCAGAATGGATGTTCCGCCCGACTTCGGGCTAGAATGCGAGCCGCCAGGCAGATCGCTCGAGGTGGAAAAGACCATGCAATCACAGGTCAGTCCCGGGCTGCCGAGACTGGCCTTGAAGCTTACTCCGATATCAGAGGAACGGTTGAGGAAGCTGCTGCTAACAAACCCCCGAAATCTGTATCAACCTACGTACTTCCTGGATGCTGTTTACACAAACTCCCAAGTATTGGAGAAGATGCCAGCATGCCTAGAGTGCGAGACCCGCCCAATCATGACTAATCCTCCATGGTCACGAAAACATGTTGGCCTTCAGTCTTCCATGCTAAGTAGCCCATAGCCCAAAGCCCCAGAAACTCTGATCCCTGAAGCAAATGCCCTGAGCCGAGTCATCGGTCGTAGACCCAATCTGTACAACAGGATCACACACGAACTTGGACATCTAGTCTAGAGTCTATCTGAACTTCAAAAATATGTAGAATAATTGCCTTTTGTGTTAAATTTAATGGTTTTGGGCAATTTTGTTGCCTACTTTTGGGGTCCAGGGGTTTCCCAATTGGCTATGTTGGGGTTATATGGGGATAATGGAAAATAAAATGGAAACTACTACTCAGGGTTTAGGGAATAGGGCTTAGGGTTTCCCCAAATTAGGGGTACCATTTTGGAGGTCTCCATAATAAGACTTATCGTATTTGGGGGTCTATATTACTGTCTCCCTACTTAGGCAAACCACCATATCTGGCAAGGTGGTCTTCCGTATGATAGACAGCACACCAGCAAAAAATCTGGAGCGGTTTTTGTTACTGTTTGCCTAGGTTTCTACTATCAAGGGCAGTTACAGAATTTGCGGACAGTCAGATCAATAATGAGAGACATGTTTGTACCCTTTCCTCACTGCAGGAAACCCAAGCGAAACCGTACTAAAACCATCATGTCGACCAGAGTTGAACACTCACTACACTGCCCAAAGTAGGCTCCCCCGCAAGCTACACTGTAATGTTAAACTCCCAATCAGCATCCAACATCTCTTCGCCGCAGGCCTTTGCCTTTCCCGATTGCGCGGCCCTTTCCTTTGCCTTTCCCTTTGCCCTTGCTCTTCCTGAGGGTTTATGGGCTTGAGAGGAAACTCCAAACCCTTAAATCCTAAGTTTTGGTGCTTTCGAGGGCTTTGCGTCCGGGGAGCTTCAGTCTGGGGCGTGCGCAAACACTTGCAGCCCCTGACGTAGAAATACCTCCTGCGCAGCAGCGCATTCTTTCTGTTCATATTCATTCCGTAGCCAAGTTTGGTACGGCAACGCTCTTCTGGAATGGCCACTGTATCCAACATTCTTCGATTCACTTGGCATGAATTGTTCTTGAGGCTGAACCATCAGTGTGATACCTGGACCTCTTCCAAAGCTTGAAGCTCAGACCCTCAGCCCACATGAAAGCTGCATGTCTTTTCATGGATCTGTCGTCCATGCTTCCCAACTGTGGGAAACCCATTGGCCCGTCCCCCAAAATCCCACAAAACCCTAAACCCTAAATCCCCAAACCCAAAAACCCTAAAACCTTAAAAACCTAAGCAGGATCCAGCCCTAAAGCTGCTGGGGCTCAGGCTTTTTTGCCGGCTGTTCTACAGCTGCCGTCAGCTTCTCTGGCTGTTCGTGTCCTGTTCTTAAGCTTCAGTGGTGTGGGGCTCCGTCTCTGGGGCTGGTAGTTTAAGGTCTAGGGGTTTGGGGAAGTTCAATGTGGGTTATCCTCACAAGGGTTGCGCAAGCCTTTCCTTAGACAGCGGCTTGATGTGCAGTTCTTGCGATTGATATTTGGGATGATCAGAAGTCAACAATCTCAGACTTGGTATTGTTGGTGGAGAGAGGTAAGATCGCTAAAAAGCCTGTGCAAGGTAAGGTGATTGTGAAGCTTGACCATAAATAAGAAGATGGTGACGATGATGATAACACTAAAGTCACTAAAGATCATGATCATCTTTTGCTGTGTACAAACGTTTTTGGGACACCCGTCTAGCTGTTGTCTCATATCACTTCTCTTTTCGGAGTCCCGTGCTGTCCAAGTAGGTTCGCATGGCAGATCAGATTGCTCGCTTTTTGAGATCTGGAAGTTACTGTGCAAGTTCCGAGGCAATGCTTTTTCTCGATGTTTTGTACGTTCCCACTTATTCTGTGCTACCGGACAAATGCACAGTACATTTGAATACTTATCAACTGCCATTACAATACGGGTTTGGGTACTCAGGCGGGAGACAAATACTAATGCCAGAGCAATTGTCTGCATCCCTGACGCGGTATCAAGGTATGTAAGCGATGATGAGAAACTGCCGTTGGAAGACGGCTTCCAGGTTAGCCAGGCAAGCGAAGGATTCATGGCTGGTGCATTTGACAAGCAACTCCCCTTGAAAATATACGGGCATTTCGAATGAACAGCCGTGCTACGCACGTGTTTCGAACGGATGTAGGCAGGATGCTCCGCAACCCAGCATTTCTCTGTCATATTCAAAACAGCTACCTTGTCAAACCTGTTTAATGGTGGATTCTTTAGTATGCCTATTACAGGGCCCAAATAATTACCAATCATGCTGACGTCCATTTGAAGTAGCATAAACTACAATTATACAAGGAATATGGAACCATCACAATACTGGTGATTATTTAGGCCCCTACAGTACTTGTAGCCATGGAATGGGCCCAGCAAGCCCCTAACAGCAACGAGGGAGAACGGGGGGAATGGGAACAAGCTCAAGGTTGAGGATATAGGGTTTCGGGTTTAAAGTTTAGGGTTTAGGATTTAGGGCTTCGGGCTCAGGGCTTAGGATGTGGCCGCGGCCTACAGTGCTCGCTGCTGTGGGACACACCCAGGCCGCTCGCACTGGTGCGTAGCAGTCAACCCACCCCATGACCACTCTGAGTTCAAACAATTTAGGGTTTAGCTCCCAAGGTCTCATGGGCATCCCAGCGGGGGCCCAGGCAGCGCCGACGAGGGCCATTCAATCGGGGACCGGGCATAATGTGATGGCCTTCTGCGAGGCTGTTTTGCCGAATAGGTTGACCTCCAAGGCCCAAGCAAGAACCGTCAGCGGTCGCAACGATGTGCTGTTGGGTTACTTCTCAGGCTGCGTGGCGCAGCCGCGCTCTCAAATGTAAGGAGTCAGTGCTGGCTTTCTGTGAGGCTGTTTTTTGGCGGTCAGCATTCAAGACGCGACGTTGGGTTACTTCCGAGGCTGCATGGGACAGCCGTGCTCTCAATGGTAATGGTCAGTGCTGGCCTTCTGCAAGGCTGTGGCGTCGGGGCTGTGAGGCCCGCATTTGGTCTGGCAGCAGCGAAATTTGGTCCGGGAGACGCCAGAATTGGTCCGGGAATGGCAACAGGGGGGGGCATGCAATAGGTTGTCCCACAGCCACTTATGTCCCGGCAAAAAAACGCCGGGTTTGGGGTCTAAATTCAAAAGCGCAACGCTAAAAAGAACCTCTGTAGCAGGTGCCATAGTGGCGGCAGTCGCCCAGCTTGACCTGGGCTCCATGACGTTCTTTGCCGCTCGCGCATGGCGGTTGTCAAGCCCAACTAAGACTCTAGGGTTCAGGGTGTCTAGACCAGGCGGGTGCAGGGTTTGGTTAGGCCTGCAAGCCCTGAAGTAGTTGACCTGTGTACACAGCGACGGGACTATAGGTCTGGATTTGGGTCCTGGATGGCTGGATGGATGGCGAGGCCGTCTGGGAGGCCCTGCCACTGCAAGGATGTGGAAGTGAGAGGCAAGGCCCTGAAAGGTTGCAAAAGGGCCCTGCGGCAGGCCTTCCAGCAACCTCTAGCGGGCGTTCGCCCTGCAAGACGGCCCCGGCTCACTCAGTTTAGGGTTCAGGATTTAGGATTAAATAGGGCTTAGGATTTAGGATTGAGGGTTCAGGATTTAGGATTTAATAGGGTTTAGGATTTTTGGTTTATAGGGTTCAGGATTCTGGATTTAAGAAGGTTTAGGATTTTAAAGGGCAAGATTTAATGTTCTGCAAACTGCCTAGCTTGCATGCACCCATGTTCCTAGATCGTCATATTTTTTGGGCATTGGTTGCAACACGGAGGACAGTTTCCTCGCTTACAGGCGGGTGAAGAAAACCAACTTACGAGCTCCCTTGGGGTAATATTAGGTTATATTGGGGTTATATTGGGGTAATGGAAAATAAAATGGAAACTGCTATAGTATATTGAGGTTGTATTGGGGTTCTGTTGGGACAATGGAAAATAGAATGGAAACTACTATAGTGTGGTTATATAGGGGTGTATTATATGGGGGTTATATAGGTATAATGGAAAATGAGGTGGACACTACTATTTCGGGTGTAGGGCTTAGGGGTTAGTTGGGCCCCAAGAATTCAATCGGCAGGCTCAAGCTTTTCAGAGGTGGGTGCTTCTGGATCACAGGGTTTGGCATCACTGAAGAATTGCCTGGCATAGGGAGATCCTCACCTTCACGATTTTGAAAAACACTACTTTCTGGACATCGGAACCGCGACATCACAATTATTCCAACCAGTGGTGCTAGTGGTAGTAGTAGCGTTCGCGGTAGCGGGGGGCGGTCATGACAGCAGTCGTGGTGGTGGCGGCGGCGGCAGTACAACTGAAAGATCCCTACTTCACCATGCTAAAAGAACTAAACTTCTCAACTTTGACGAGCCGTTCTTATGCATTGGGCTAGCTGTGGATGCAAGTCGAAGAAGGACCACGAGGAGACCCTCAGAAGAAAACACCCAAGTATTCAGGCTTCCCCCTAGGTGCCTGAAAGGACGAGATAGCTTCGACGGCTGCTGAAAGATATCTTCATAAGACGCATAAGATGCTCAACCTGACACCCTTCATCACTCCGAGATGCTAAACCCAAGATCCTAAGCCCTAACTTGTGTGTGGAGCTCCTCCAAATCCATCTAGGATCTCAGGCCCTGACCAAGCGCACCAGGTTTGCTTGCGTGCGATCAGTTATTAGGTGATCCTCCAATCACTATGACCAGAATGGGTAGTTGTAACAATATAAGGGTCCCTCTATCTTCCCCTTATGCAGCTGCTACGCGTAGTGGGTTGAGGGATATCTGAAATAGACACTCCAAAAGATGCTGCAAGGAGATTCTGTAGAGCTGCAAAGAATGTCCTTTGGAGGGCTATAAGCTCAAAAATCTAAACCAGGGCTATGATCATAGGTTTGGGAATGAGACGTCAGGCTTTGGGCTTTATTGGTTTTGGGGTGTGGGACTAAAGCTGAGGCCCTTCAGCCCTATTCTGGTACGCCCCATGATATATCACTAAGCAGTAGATTCTTAATCACTTTGTTACGACGGCCCCTGAAGTTTGCGAGTACAAACCCTGAACCCTAAACACCGACCAGTGCTACGACTGTTGTGACTTTTACTATTAGGAAGTAGGTTTCAGTCCAGGGTTTAGGCTTTGGGGGTTTGGCCAGCGGGCCTCCACAACCATTGCATGCCCAAATTTGAATGTAATGCCTTCCCCAAAGCATCTCTGGTCCGCCAAGCATTGGGTTTAGGGTTCAGGGAGCCCTTGGATCAATTGATAGTGACCCTGTACTAATCCTGATGTTTTGGGAACCAAATCCTTGAGGAAAGTGGACAGAATTGGTTCCATCAGGAGCCTACCTAGACCTTCCCAAAACCATGGTATTTCTAGCCTTTACACTTGTTAATTGAGACAAAACGCCGCTGTCATGAGTATTCAGGAGGTTTAGGTACTTACTCCAAGGTGCTGGTCGCTCCTCTTTGCATCAGGCCCTCTTTCGGGTTGACCCTACGCATATCCTTGGGTAATGTCGGAAGATCCTATGACCTCAGTGATACCCTATTGTGGTGAGTGGCTTCATCTGTTCTAACGTAGGATGTATTCACTTGCTGTAGTCCAGGCAAATTAGCTTCTGGCCTTCGGCCGCGCATCTTCTTCGAGCTAGAGGCAAGGATCGGGGAGATGGAAGACAAGGGCTCAGTTCTCTGTCCCTGTATAGTATAGTAGTTTCCATTTTCTTTCCCATTATGCCTATATGACACCTCAATAGCCCCTGCAAAACCCCTATATTTCCTTACATAATATAGTAGTTTCCATTGGGAACCCAAATCCCTGGCTCCCCCAATGGCCTACATCCACTTCACACTGTGAACACTCTGTCAAAGCCTAGTTTGCCACATTGTCTGTCGGGCTGCCTGAAACAAGACATTCCACTAGTTTTTTAACAACTGTGCGGCAAACAAAAGCACGTCTAACGAGGGGATTCAGTAATGTTCTAGCTTGAGAGTCTGGCCGGAGATCCATTGATAAGACAAATGGGTGGAGGTCGCAGAGTGTTTCGAAATTTTGGCCTGAAGGTCTCGGGCCAGGGCCTTCCAAGAAGTAAAGGACCTGGAGTTCAATGGCATGCTATAAACCTCCCGTCGCCCACTCTTTGTGCTCAAGAGTTCGGAAGCAAAGGCTGGAGCTCGTAGTGAGCCTTTCTGGAGCAACATCACCATACTTGGGGATGTTTTGGAGCAGTGGGGAAGATTGTCATGGACTACATTACCTGCTCTTGCCCTGACCCCAACTCCGTGCGGGCGGATCGCTGATGAGATAGATCCCCAGGAGCCAAGGAAAGAATCCCTCAAAGAAATAATGGGTTTAGGGTTTAGGGGTTTGCATTCTTTTTCATCAGGAGTTAACCCCAAATCTAACCCCCACCAAAACTCCGAACCCCTAAACCCTAAGCCAACTGCAGCAGCCTGGAATCTCACGCTCTGGGAACGGAAATCGCTGTAGGCCTCAGCATGGGATGAGGGTCTTTGGTATGTGAAATTTGGGGGTGTAGGGTCACTTTGTTGTTCCTTATTTAAATGGTTTAGGGTCCACAGTATTTGATGTGTTGTTTGGAGGTTGGGGGCTTAGTAGGGGCTTTTAGGAATTAGGGGTGGGGCCTTCCAAGCTTGGGGTCCATTGCTTGGGGTTTGGGTCCACCCTCATCGCGCATCGGCGGCCGCCAGTTGTCCTTGTTTCCCACACCTAATCTTAAACACTCCGAACTCCTCTATTACTACATCTTTCTGAGAGCTGACTGTATTATACTGGGCCCATACTAAGGTCAGGGGTCGGGGGGTGCTTAACATTAAGCCATTAGGCAGAAATGGTTAACAATCTTCGGAAATCTCATGCATCCCCCAACAAGAATTTTACTGCTGATGAAGGGACTCAGCGAATAGCTCAGCGACCTATGTGAGAAAACAAACCATTGCAAAGATGGTGGGGGGCTCACTTAAGTGCTTAACCCTAAACCCTGTTATGTGGTTTGAAGATAGGTTGCAAAACGACCGCGTCATGGGCTTTGGGGATTTTTGGGCTCTATCAACTTTAGGATGCTCATGCCATCCTGGGAAGGCTTGGGCACATGTCGGCGAGACAATACGCCACTTGACGGCTCTCCCTATACCCTCCTACACAAAACCTAAACCCTGAAACCCTAAAACCCTAACCCTTAAGCGCGCTAAATGCGGTCTGGATCTGAGTGCTGTTTGCTAGGGGGGTCTTCAGGTAAAGGGTTGCCAGGGAGTTAATGGGGTAGCTGCCAAAATGTCTGCGCATATCTGGGAATTTCTAACATGATATCTGAAACTCTATAGTTATTAAAAATGAGCTCGAAACTCTATAGGCTCCGTAATTATAGTACTGTAATGTATTGTATATATGCCTAGAGTCCCCACCCCCTTTGTTTGTAACTCCTCATCCGAGCTACAGCCTACACTCCTCAACGTGGTTGTGTAAAGGATTATATGGAGGACTACTATAGAGGTTGCTGTTAAGGGGGATACTCTGAGTTCACACTGTAGCTCATCTGGGTGCACTGCACTCACATGCAGCTCGCACGATCCACCGCTCCCTGGTCTCCTCCACACAACAGGTTTGTAGTGTTGAGGCGAATATGCTTGCAATGACCCGAAACGTACTCGGGATTTGTTGGGAATAATGGAATGTACTATATAGGAATTAGGTAGGGAGTATATTCCCTGATTCCCTACTAACCACCAATTCGTAAAGACCCTATCCCTTGGGAGGTACATGCAGTGCTCCATATCAAGGTCATGTGTTTTCTTAGCATCAGCAGTGGTGATGCCGCATGGACCGCTTCAGTCAGGGTGCTGCTGTGGGCGGAGATTGATGCAAGATGGCGCAACCCTGGATACTGTGTATATCAAGAGTGGCACAAGACTTGTTATGGGTTAGTCGGTGCAAAAAAAACAAAGAAGGAAACGCCATCATTACTAGTTTATCCATACGCTGCCCATCATCCATGAAGACTTTCGAAGCTCCGGAAGGAAAAAATGGAGCATTGGCTGAATATGATATAGGGATCGCAAACTCGACACCTCGAAATCTATAACCTCAAACCATCCAAACCTAAACCCTACCCTTAACCCTAAACCCTATGGCCACATCGGAACCTCGAAGCCTCGGCCTCGAAACCTCGAATGCTTTGGGTGATTCCCTTTTCAGATCGGTTCTGAGGTCATTTATTGATTATTGGATGCTTTAAGTTGAGTCAGGATAGGAAATTTCATTGCATCTTATAGATTAGCTTACTTGTTCACAATACAACAATACCTCTGGGCAAGCTCCTACACTGACCATGAAAATCTTGAAGCAGTTGTCTCGTTGCTATAGCTGTGGTTGGGCAAAAAACGGAGTTCATCCTTAGCCTACTATGTACTAGTCCCTGGATAACCCTCCCTTATAAGAGCCCCAAGACCCTACATTCCGTCGTTGCCTTATTAAAAGGATGTTGGTAACCCCGACCCCCCAAATTAGGACCCTATAACTATCATATGATAGTCATAGGGTCCTAATTTTGGGGGCTTCGGGCTACCAAAATCCCCTTATTATTCCTACCAACCAGCAGTACGTTGCCGCAGCGCCTGCTTGGATAGGAGGAGTGCAAGGTGTCGTACCTGGTCCCAGGTCCCAACTGTAACTCTAGCTACCTTACAGGGGACCTACTGTGTGGGTTATACCTATGAGTGAAGGCCGCATTTACCACTAATTGATACGCCCATCTTTCCTCTGTTTAGCCTAAACTTGCAGGTGCAAACTAGAGAGGTTAGGCATCGACCTCCATGCGTCCTTGATGTAATACGCAAGCCCTCGATAATTGGGAGTTTCCATTTTGCTTCTCATGCTCTTTTCCATTTGCTTCCGTTGTTTGGGGTAATATGTAGATTTGCTTGTTGTTCGAGCTACATAATGAGAGAAGGGAAGCTACTCTGTTTCACCTAGACTCTTTAGCGCAACACTTCTCACAGTTAGCAGGGAATCGAACATTATTCGAGATTATACAAGGACTCCAGTGCGATAGAGATGTATTCCCTTACGGGCGAAGCTTCATGCATCAACAAAAACTGCTTGCAAGTGGCGGTGTGCAGGCACGATGACCACGTGACGCCACCTGAAGAGAGTTTATGGCTTGGGGTTTTGGATTTCGATCGCCTTGGTAAGAGACCATTCTGATTTTGGCAGTTGCCGCTTTTTGTGGGTAGGATATGGTTGCATTATCACGGCCAAGTCCAACAGGAGTACAAGGGCAAAAAGGAAACATGATCTCTCCCCCTAACAACACCATGCCTGGGTTGCTGTTAAGGAACTTAATTCAAGTTAACAGCATGGGTAGGAATGTTAATAATACGGTTTCCCCGATATAGTAAGTTGCTTGACAGCAAGCCAGATGCACCTGAAGCAAAGATAGGTGTGCATCATCCTGAGTCGTTCCAGAAGTCTCACAAGCCACATGGAAGTGTCCAACAATAGGGGCCTGGGGACCCTCAGGATATGCAGGGATTAGAAGGGATTTCGGGTTCCTTTTCACGAGTTGTGCAGGGATTTCTTAAAGAAACACCGACATAACCGATGATGTTGGCAAGGCTGAGACTGTGAAGGACAGCTGAGGCTCGCCGTTGAAACTTCAGAGGGTTTAGGTTTTAGGGTTTAGGGTAAGGTTCATCAGGCTTTAGTAGCACCACATCTCGTGACCTGCGCTGTGGCAAGTCAGTGAACGCTTTCAAAGTATGTCTGATAATGAAAACGCTGCTCCTTGGGACAATTGCAAGCTTAGCGTCTTCATTTGAAACCTTGCCCTACATCAGCCTCTCGCCCCGTCCCCCCCAAAAACCCAAAACCCTGAACCCAACCCGAAACCCTATCCCCTCCCCTCCCCCCGCCGCCCGCGTCTGAACCAGCAGCGAACCCTGCAAAACGCATTTGACTGGCGTCGCGTCGGGAACCGATTTGATGAACTCATGTCAGGCCCTGGCTTACTTAACTTTGGTTAGCTGGGGGGAAAGAAGCAATGGAAAAGAACATGGAAATTACTATAATGGCTTATGTATGGTTTCGGGTTTAGAAGGAATGGAAAAGGAAATGGAGACTACTATAATTGTTTATAACGGGACTGCTATAAGGAACCATTCCTTCATTCCTAGCGAACCAAAGGTTAGCTTAGGGGGGCACGCGCTACAGTGAATGTGGCCGCTGAGCGCCAAGCGCATGCACTCTCCAAGGCATTTGACCTCGGCTGTTGTTACATGTAGTGCAGATTGTGAGACTTCCGGCTCAAGAATTGAAATCTGACATCATCATGGTTTGAAGTGGTGTCCCGTCCGGCTAAGAAAAACAACACAAACGAGTACGAACAGGAACTTCCAATACCCGCTTCAAGGAGGTTGAAAAGGGGTATAGGGTTATGTAGCGGTACATAGGGATCAATGGAGATGTTTAGAGTTCAGGGCTGAAGGTTCCCAATATTAGAGACACTATTATGGGGGTGCCCATGATCAGGATTGTACCTTTTTTGGGGTCTATATTGGGGTTCGCCTTAATTAGGGCAACTACCAAATTCATTTAGGGCGTTGAAGCACTTGCCGCGCTTATTCTGTGTGCTGCAGACCGTCTTGGCGACCCTTTGTTTGGGTCTTCAGAGGGCTGCGTGGATGTGCAATAAGGCTCAAAGCTAAGACCTGCAACTTGAATGTGTCCTCGTTCGGTGGTGCTCACAATGGGTATGTTATAGTACATTGTTGAATTCTTATATCCTGTACCCGCAAACCCTACTATATACACCCTAGGTCTGTTCATGCGTCTGCATTTACAAGCCAACACGAATATCGGAGTTTCTGAAGAGGGACCATACAAAATACAAATACAGGAGTCACAGATGGATTGTCGGACTCTTGAGATCATGGAAGCGGTTGTACAGAGGACATGCTTCGAAACTCACATAATCCCATATTACAAGGTAAGTCACCTGTGCTCTAAGCTGACATTACTACACGGACATTTCTGGTATAAAATAAACAAAATCGCACCAGAAACTTAAGAAATCGGGTGGCGTTTCCTATACAGCTGCCTGTTGTGTTACCCTAGCCACTTCGAATCTAAACCTGAGGCTTCAACAGTCGCTCTAAAAAAGGCTGTCCCCCCCGTTTGGGGTTCCCCATTCCCCCCCTCCAAACTGTTCTGCAGAGGTATAAGGTACCCTTTGAGCAGAAGAGACCCAGCATTGAAACCCGTGGAAGCCACGTCGCACTGCAACTTTTGGGCTTTTGGGCCGTGAACTATGCACCCTTGATATCTCTCGCCGTTCCTATCCATCCTTGGGGAGTCCGTACCCGGGTGAGGCATCAAAAAAAAACTTTATAAGCATCGAAAAAAACATACGCCCAGCGCATCAAAAAAAACTTTTTAAGCATCGGAAAAAAACTTTTGTACTAAATTTAGTAGGGGCCAGGACACAAGGCAAGCATCAAAAAAAAACTTTAGGTCGTTGACGTCTGGGTAGTAGTAGTGGTGGTAATGTCAGGAC
>CAJNIZ010043461.1:4452-35607 GCA_905231905.1 Symbiodinium pilosum
ATGGAAACTAAAGTGGAACCTACTACTCAGGGCTTAGGATGGATTAGGGCTAAGGCAAGAATAGAGACTGGATTTGGAAAGAAACCATGAAAGCGGGTTGTCTAGGGTTTAGTGTTTTCGGGTGGGTGAAGGAAATCTGGCACCACCCATTCCACGCTAGGAATTACGTTATTGTTGGGTCCTAAGTGCTGAAAGATGGCCTTATATGTTCCATCCACATCATAGTTCTGCCAGCTACCCAAACATGGAAGACCTTCAAAGACCCCCCTGGTTCAGCTCCCTTTTGGGGGGGAGTCCTTCTTCGGGGCTCTGTCCTGTTTGGGCGTCAGGACTCTACCCTGGCAATGGTTGGCAAACGGTTTCGTTCAGGTGTCGCTGTAGTAGTTGCTTTTGAGCAGCAATGCGGTCTTGCAGGACTCTTCTCATAATCCCACACCCGTCGAGATGCTTCAATTTTTTTTAGACGGGGTGATCGGGAAAGAGAGACCCTACGCCCCAAACACAGGTTCGATCGGGTCGAAGCCATTCGGGCGAGAGATTCTCTCGGAGCGCAGGCCTGCGTGGTTCGGGTATCCTTCCTGCAGCTGGCCATCTCTTGGCAAAAGTTTCCTAATTCTTTTGCTTCAGACTTCGCGCACCAAATCCTGAAGGTGCAGTACTAGACTTTCAAAAAGCCAAAGGTTTAGGAGCCAGTCATGCGGGATTTTGTCCATCAACAGAAGTAGCCTAGAAGTGCAGCAGGTAGCCTCCAGCTGCGACCTTTTGGGATCGCATAGCTCCTTTTGAGAGCTCACAGATTCACGTGCTTTCCCTTTAAATTGAAGTTGGCTCAAACCATGAATGTCTAGGCTTTCGGGTTTGGGGCTTAGGAACCCTGAGACAAAGCCAGGCAGATCTACAACGAGAAGATCTTCGACCTGCTGCTTACTAATTTATAGTAGGGAATAGAGGCATGCATCCCTCTAGCAGTCCCAATATACCCCCAATTCATGAAGTAGTTTCTGTCTGTGGCCTTCCTTAAGCCCTCTAATTAACTCCCAAACCCTAAACCTCAGCAAGTAGTCTCCCTTTCCTTTTCCACTCCTTCCCTACACCCTAAACCGTTAACCCTAAACCCCTAAACCCCTAAACCCCTAAACCCCTAAACCCTAAACCAGAAAGGTTGAACCCATCACTGAGCGTCTCTCAGCGCGAGGCTGGTGGTCGCGGAGAGGAATCTGGGTTACTGTTACCTAAACCCCAAAAGTATGTAGAATAATAGCCTTTTGGGCTGTTTTTAATGGTTTTGGGCCATTATTTTACCTACTTTTGGGGTCCAGGTAAGGGCTTAGGGTTTAGGAGGTTGGGTCATTAGTGTATTCGAGCAACTGTCCTTAAAGGGGCTTCAGTATGGGGTCATTCTAAATCCTAGTACCTATTGCGGTAGCAATTACTGTAAAGGGGGAATCACCTAATGTTTTAAGGAATTTAAGCTACAAGGTTTGGATTTTAGGGCCGCTGTTACGGCGCTGAAACTAAGTTACCAGAAGGGAAAACGAAATGGAAAAGAGCACGCAAAATGCAATGGAAACCAGGTTTCTGCAGGAGCTGTATGACGATGTAAGGTGCTTAAGTCAAGTTACCATAATAGGCATACATAGTAAATAGCGCTGCTTCCGCATGACAGTTAACTTGATGTAAGTTCCTTGACAGCCACCCAGGATTTCTCTGGGCTTCGAATGCGTTGGGACGCACTGAAACGGCACTTCTTTGTGGAAAACTTGTTCCAGAACGAATGTAACTCAGCGGAAGAGGCGCTGCAATACTACCAAGCTGGGATCGCGAACAAGCATGTGGCATCAACCGCTATGAACGTCGCCTCATCCAGGTCACATACCTTAATGGTTTTGACCTTGCTGAAACGGGAAGGCACAGCTGGGCCTGATGGTTCTACTGAGCCTAGCCGTGAAGTTGTGTCACAGCTATCTTTGGTTGACTTGGCTGGTTCTGAGCGTACGTTGGCCACGGTCAACACTAGCAGCAAAAGCAGCACACGCTTCCAAGAGACAGTGAACGTGAATCAGTCTCTCTTCGTCCTTCGGCGGGTGATCACAGCGCTCAGCAAGCGAGACAAAGGAACCGAGACCAGCGGGCAAGTGGGGCATGTGCCCTATCGAGAATCCAAGCTGACCTCGCTGCTCCAGAACAGCTTGGGTGGAAGCAGCTACTTGATCATGTTTGCATGCTTAGCAGCCTCGGACAAACATGACGACGAGAACCTGAGTACTCTGCAGTATGCGTCGCAGGCCGCCAGCATAAAGAACCAGCCTCAGGCGGGGAGCTCTCACATGAGCTATAGTCTAAAGTCCTTAAAGGGGGTTATATAGGGGATTATGTATGGAAGTATTATAGGGGTTATAAAAAGGGGATACTAGGAGTTTAGACTTCGGCGCACATGAACAGTTATTCTCAAGTAACATAGGGACTGTTAATCCCCAATGGCAAATAACAAAAGCCACAACCCCAAAAAACAAGACATTCCCAACGTATCACCGCTGTTTATTTGGGGAAGGGAGTATTTTCATACCTAAGCCCCTAAAACGTTAAAATTTAAACCCTAAACCCTAAAACCCTAAAAGCTGAATTATCCGCCCCAGGTTAATGTAGATCCAAAGGATCGTCTCATCCAGCAACTGGAAGCACGACTTGGAGCAGCCCATCAATACCTGCTTCTGGGCGGATTTAGGGTTTAGGGTGCAGGGTGTAGGGCTTAGCAGGTTTGGAGGGACTGAGGGCTAGTAGAGGCTTTGTTCAGACCCGTAGAGCCTTGGGACTTGGGATTCACGGGTTACGTGTAGGGTTTGGGGCTTACGGTTCGGAAGCTAGGATTCGGGTTGTCAATCCCCTCCCCCTAATGGAAAACCTCCTCCGCCCCGGTGCCACGGTATGTTAGAGAAAATTGATTATTAAGAGACGGTGTTATTTCAGGGGGCCATTGGACAAGACTGTGACCCAGATTGTGTTGTGGTCTTTCAGTAGAATGAACATCTTAGTAAGGAGAAATCGATCATGGTCAGACAATATGCAATCTCAGTAAGGAAAGTGAACTTACTTTGCCTAAAAAATACCCAAAACTATAGTCCTGAAGTTGCTCATGCCCACCAGTAGTAACGAAGGTTACAAATGTCTACCTGCAACTACTCATTTTGCATCTCGCTGGCTGGATAATGAATCTGTGTAGCAAGAGCTTTGGGCTGTGGTAGGGGCTACTGTCATTGCAAGGTCTGAGGTCCAGCATTGTTTGCCCGACGCCCTAAACCTCCAAACCGTAAGCCAGTTCCCCGCGTTACTGGGACGGAGGGGGGAAGGGATGATCCTGAGCCAGGATTCGAACCCTGGGACTGCACGATTTGCCTGAGGATTTGCTGGAAGAGGAGCCCGTGCAATTCTTGAGAGGTGTCTAAAAGGATTGTTCAAACCCAACTAGGAATATAAATGTGACAGCTAACTTGAAACGTCTGAAGAGATACTTAGGCACAACAAGAAGAAAACTCAGGCATGTGCCGAAAATGTGGTGGTGCCTGTGAACGGTTTCTCGAACCAGCCTCCCACTATCCCATTATGTTAAGCTGTATGCAGAGGCGCTACCTTTTGCCAATGACATATCAGCTTCAAGAATCGCTGGTACTTCTTGATCCCGAAAAATTACAGCGTGCAATCTTTTGCTAAGAATGACGCCAGCGTGCTGGTGTTGCGTCGTGTTTGGGAGACTGGACCATATCGCTTCATGGGTTACATCCGCGACCCCTGTAAGGATTGGATCCTTGATTCTGCAACCCGATGTACCACAGGATTGCTTCATATGCCCATATGTGCTCTGTCAGGGGGAGGCCCAAAGCCGTATTCCTAAACCCTAAACGCTAGACCCTAAGCCCACAAGCCCCGTTCTGAAAATCTAGGCCCGGAGGCTGTGAGGCAAACTCTACCCAACTTAATTCGACTCCTAGGTCCTACAGCAAACCCTATCCCAAAAAAAATCAGACCCTCACTACACCCTATCCTAACCATTTGAAACCTCTACGTACTTGGAGGTTCCGTGAACAAGTACGAAAATTCACAAAATAATGGAATTACGAATGTCATGTCCGCATAGCTGCGCCGTAAGGATAGTCATAGTGTAGGAAACATCGAAACCCTATTCAACTCCTGTAGATGCCCAAACTAAACTAAATTACATTCTTTTAGCCTGCATTATTCCCCCCCTTTCTCAACCCGTATAAGCCCAAATCCTAAACGTTCTGTTCCTTTTGGTTATCCACTGTTCTAATATTCTGTTGCATTTCACTATCCCATTCTGCTTTGCCTGTACTCTAAAAGTTCAACCGTTTAGCCGCGCTGCGTGCGTAGGGTTTCACTTGTTCCTGTGCCTCTGACATGGTGCTTAGGGCGCCTGTCATGTCCAAAAAACGCGTGTCTGTAGGCTATACGGAACAAATAGAATAGGATAATTGGAATCGCTTTTAATCTTCGACACGAGGCGGCATGCAGGGGAATCCAAGGAACTACCAGGGTGGCAATAGGAAACCTTGAGGCCGGCACTAGAGATTATTTGGAGCATCTAGGTTGATCATATCTTGAAGGGACGGATGAGCTTCAAGTTCAGGAATTGTTTTACCGCCGCCTATGACTAGAAAGAAATGTCAAAACAAGCTTCGGGGTAAAAGCTTGTTGCGAAGCCAACAATGTAAACAAGGACGCGCGTTGCAACAGAAGGCTGATTCCAAGCTTTTATCTTGAGGCGCTACGCGGGGCCATTGTCGGCCATTTCAGGAACGAGCATCCCGGAAACAGCGCCTGCAGCATTCAAATGATTCTGTGTCCACCCCTGTATTATCCCATTAGGAGTGGCTCCTACCGTATCCCCTCAGGGCTTCTTAGTTTGGATTCAAGTAGCACGCCAAGGAATCATTCAAGAAATGTTTCATTGCGGGTCTGAGGGGATTAGAGCTGAACCTTTGGTACTGCCCCCTCTTATTAACAGCTGGATAAAGTTTAACATGCAGTTATATAGAGCCCTCAAGAATATAACCCCTAGTCTTAGACTGTTAATGGGTGGGGGCAGGACCGCACCAATACCGTCCCTCCTAGTATTAGATACTCCCATTGTGGTATTTTGGAATATTTTTGGGCATATTTAATATCAGGGGGGTGGGGTTACCTTGAATAGCAGTTTTCGTTTTATTCCCCATTATCCCAAGATAACCCCTATATAGCCTCAATACTAAGCCCATGATAGTAACACCTGAACCCTAAACCCTAAGCCTAAACCCACACCTAAACCCCAAATCCTAAACCCAACACCTAAACCCTAAAACCTTACGCAGGAACGGCAGGCAGTCCTCACAGCTACAGGCCGGAGGCCTCGGCCAAAGCGGCCAACGCCCCGCAAGGAAGCTCTGAGGCCTCAGGTGGATGCTTTCCAAACCTTTAAAAGGATAATTTAGTTTCGGGTTAAGGGGTTTAGGGTTTAAGGGTTTAGGGGTTTAGGAGTTTAGGTGTAACTTAGGTGGACCCCCCACCCTGTAGTAGTCACTATAAGGGATAATAAGGATTATGTTAGGGTCCTCTTATATTCCTCTTATACCACTATTACAGGGTGGGGGGTCCTCCTAAGGCCGGGATAATATGTAATAGGGGTATACCATAGGGTTATATGGGGATACTGGAAAAGAAAATGGACACTACAATTTAGGGTTTGGGGTCTAAGGTTTTGAGGGTTTGGGGCAGGGCGTGTGGTCTAGTATTTGAGGTTGCGGTTTGTGGGGTAGAGTTTGGGGTGTGGTATTTCAGTTTAGCATTTAGGTCTTGGGGTGGGTCTTCAGGGAAGTCTCCCAACTCACGATCCCAGTTGGTCTCAGACATTAGAGACCCTGCCAGTCTAGCCAAACCCTGAAACCCAGGCGGCTTGATCTCAAGCTTTGAGCCTTCTTAGGGTGTCGAATCAGTAGCAGTCCCGGTGCAAGACTTCCTTCACTCAAATTGGCCTCACGAGAAGCTCTCCTTTTTTTCAAAAGAGAGGTTCCATACTTTCAAGAAGCCAGGTGGACAAGGCCGAGAAAGTTGAGAAGCCAGAGAGAGTGGAGAAAACTACTTCCACTACCACAACATCCACCAGCTGGAGCGCTGGAGACTGCGAACCCCGAAGGGAGGCCTCTCTGGGCGCCTCTGGAAGACACTGACTGGCTCATAAGGGATAGGGTTTATCCCCCCCCCCCCTCCCCTTTTGCTATAGCAAAGTATGAGAAAGATTGAAGTCCGGAACTTTCTTCAGTTTTTCCTTGATGTCCGAGCAAGTGAGGATATGCCAGCTTTTCGAATGCTGTCCCGCCCGCTGCTCCAGTGCCCTCGCACCGTCGCATTGCCGACCACTATGGTCCTGCCAAGACTCTTTCGCGCTTCGTTCAAGGCAGCCCCGAAAGATTTTGAGGGCAATTGGGATATAGGGGCCCGTGGTTGGGATCCTTGTGCTAACCGTTGTAGCACAGCGAGGTCTACAATGATTCCATCTATGGAGACCGCGCCATATCACAATGAATGACACCACTAGCCAGCTGACATTAGCCATCCCAGAGCGTAGAGGGATTGATCCAGCACTGTCCAGGACGCGCAAGATAACAACGTGGCCGAGCGCATTTCCAAGTTTGCCGGATTCATGACGACAGTATTATCTAATTTGGACAAATGTAAATGGGAGTCATAGTATTCCTGCCACCAGATCCCTGCCCAGACTCGGAAGCCTAAACCATACTCCGAAGCTTCAACCAGAAGTTACGTTTAGTAGCCTAAGCCTTGAGCTAGATCGGAGACCTGAAGCTCTGTACCCTAAACCCTCAACCAAACGTGAAAGCATAGCAGTCATCATCAGATCATTGGCAGGAGCAGCTCACAAGTCTCCCCGAAGCTCCGACTGGCCATTCTTTGCCAGAAGGACCTTGATGTAGATGGCTGTGGGGATTTATGGGGGTATTTAAGGGCATATGGGGGGGGTGTCTGGGGGTATATGTTGGTGAGAATGATTACTATGACTGTGCCTCCCCTAAGCTGATTAGGGGGTCGGGTGTTTCAAGCAGTTGGGAGGGGCTCCTTAAAGGGGATGGTCAGCAATCATTGTTCAAGCGGGATGATGTTTGGGAGAGGGGGGGTTGTAATTTCGGGCTTTGGGATTGTGTTTCGGGTTAAGGTCATGCGGGTTTGGGCAGATTTTGGGTTGGGGCTCGGATTTTTCGAAGAGAATCCTTAAGCAGGTGCTTCAAGTTGAGAATTGCCGTTTGAAAGGTCTGTTGTTTTTGCCAAGACTGTGTCTTCTGATGCCCTGTTCCTCGTTCTTATCCTCATGCATGTTGACGATCATACCGCCACTGCTCAGCAGTATGAGAGGGTGAAAGGGTCCAGCATGCAATGAACTGTATGATAGGGACCTCCAGATGAACCCGAATGTCTCGGAAGCCCTAAGCCCTCTCCGCAGCCGTTAAAGCGGGAGGAAAAACCCGACATGTCCCCATATTTCCTTCTTGCATACCTGCAATCCTTAAGCCCACACGTCTGGCTCTGAATTGACGGAATCTCTGCATGACTGGGCTGTGAGGACAGAGGGGGGCGAGCTTTTTGCGGCGGTTGATGCGGGAGCCTTAGCTTGAGCCGTGGGCTGTCCCCAAACCATCCCAAACCGCTATCATGGATTCCTTTTGTACTCCCCCTATACTACCCTGCCCAGATACTTATCCTCAAGCAACCCTAAAGGGAACCAGGGGGGGCAGTATAGGAGAAATGGCAGTGGAATGTTTATGAAGCCATAACAAACCCTACCCAAACCTCGAACCCACCAGGCAATGATCCGTGGATACGACGGTACGCCTCGTGCTAAAAGCAAGCCAAAGGATCGACGCAAGCAGAGGAGCCTTCCTTGCTTGGACTTCGACTTAAGGGCCGTTGGGTTTCAGCGAGTAGGGGTTCGAGAGATACTTCGGCTTTTAAGAACTAGGCTTTCAGTTTGAGCAATTGATGGGGGTCGTCAGGGGTGTAGGTTGAGGCTCTCCTACACAAACATAGCAGCAATGCTACTTCCAGCAAAAGGGACGAAGACAACAGCGAGCAGAAGCCATGTTGTTGCTCATTCAGGCGCAAGAGCAATGTTCATCGCACAAAAAGCCATTACAGCAGCAATCACAACTGGCCCCCAAACACTAACAGACCCCGAACAGCGTAGCAATTATGGGGATATGGTGGTTTCCATGAATAGGGGTACCCCAATATAGACCCCAATATACTCTGGTCCTTACGATGGGGATCCCCAAAAAAGGTACTCCTAATTTTGGGAAACTCCTTAAACCCTAATCATTAAACCCTAAACCCTATACAAGCCGTATATTACCCCCACATTCCTTCTAAAGGAAACCCTAATTTTGGGAGACCCCCATACTCAGGAAACTTGTAAAGATCCTGAGATGCAAAGAAAGACGCTGGCATGTGTATTCACAGGCCGGCCTCTCTGCCGCCTGTGGTTCCAGAAGCTCTTGGAGGTCTGAAACGAGTATTACTTCTTTTAGTTTTTATGACTATCACTGTTTAGGGAAGATGTAGTACGTGTTTTTGTGCGTGGCTATATGCATGTGTATGTGGATATAAATGCAAAAATGCTGGCTTATGTAACATCCTGAAAGATACATGCATACACATATACTTCTGTAGCTGGGTGAATGGGTGGATTCGGTGGAATCCATGACTCAGAGTTGCCGAGCAGCTAGGTCAGGTCGGGGTGACACTTCACCCAAGCCTCGAGCTGGATGCAGGAAGTCTTGCACCACACAAGATCCTCAAGATACTGAAGCTCCTAAATACTTAGGGCACATATTTCATCGGGGTGTGCCAGAGCAAGTTTCGGTTTGTCCGTGGGCACCAGGTGATGCAGCTCCGTTGCCGCCTCTGCCAAGAAAGTTCCGCATGCAGGCACGCAGGGCCACGTGTCAACAGCGGCGTTCTACCGCGAAGCGTTATTATTGCTATTACCATGATGGCTGTCATTATTATTACTATTGTTACTACTACTACGACTATTATGATTACTATTCCTATTATCTTATTCCTGTTATTACTACTACCGTTTTTATGTAACTATTATTACCTGATGGCCCTCCAGCTGGCCTGGCTGTTGAGACCTGTCGAGACACCCAAAGATATATCCAGACATCCACTGCCAGTGCTTCTAAACACTACTTTTGTTATGATCTATAGTCCGAACTCCTTTAAGGGGGTTATATGAGGTTTTATAGGGGACTACTATAGGGGTTATTAAGGGGATACTGGGAGTTTATACCATATAGCTCATATTATATGCAACAGTAGTTTCCATTCTCTTGCTTATTCCCGCTTATATTCCCCTGTGACCCCTCCGTGGTTCGTGTGGCGATGGAAGAAGGATCCCCGGCTTGTGTGGCGCCAGGCACCTGCCGCGGAAGAGAAAGAGCCGGAGTCTGTGGTGGAGGCGGCTTAGGGTTTGGGATTTATGGTTCGAGGTTGATTAGGGTGGAGGCGATTCATAGTGCTAATCCCCGAAATTAATCAATCATGAAAGTTTGTCTTCCCCTTAGCAGGGGTAGGTTTGAACATTTTTGATATCCTTAGTTGAATCCTGTCAGAGCTTGTCTCCCCTGAGCAAGGATAGTTTTCAACAACTTTGATATAGCCATAGTTGAATCCCTCTGGAGCCATGACAGCTTAATTTTGACAGGGCCCCCAAACCTACCCTAGTGATCACTGAGCCTATCCCAGTGAAAACTGAGCCTTGGTGACTGCCCCTCCATTGATCCGATGCTTAAGCCGTTTGTCGTCGTTTCACAGAAGCACGAACCCATGTGGAGGGGGAAAAGATGATAAACCTATAACAAGATTCGGCATGCTACAGCTGATTTTGTGTTTAAGGGGCCTCCTTATGGAAACTATCAAGGAGCAGATGCCAAATTACGAATTGTTGCTGGCAGTTCTTATGCTGAACATTCGAGCATTCGTGCGGCGCTGAGGTAAAACGCGACCATGGTCGTGAACTCAAAGCCCCAAAACTCACAAACTAAATCCTCAAGCCCCCAACCTTAAACCCTGCAACCTAAACTCCCATAAGCCCTTCAACCAAATCCCCATCTCTCACTAAGCCCTTAACCCCTCTAAACCCTTGAGCCCTACTAAACCCTAAACTCTAGCAAGCCCTTATTAAGCTCTAAAAACCTCTAAGCTTTTACACCCCAAATGCCCAGCCCTGTCCAGACAAAGGCTCACTCTGTGGAGAGCGACTTCCGAAACTCCGAAGGACACGGTTTCATGGTTTACATTGTTTCATGGTTTAGAGTTTTGGGGTTTACAGTTTTAGGGTTTTGGCGTCTAGGTTTTTAGGGTTTCAGGGCTTTGGAGCCTTTGGGTTTGGGGGTTTTAGAGTCGAAGGGTTATAGGGTTTACGGTGTTTTAAGGTTTTAGGGTCTTAGGGTTTTCGGATTTGTTTTCTTTAGGATTTTAGGGTTTAAGGGTTTAGGGAAGTTTTCGCCTCAGCTCCAGGTGCAAAAGGGAAGTTTTCGGGACGAAAGCTTCCAAGATCATACTGATCTAAAAATTAATATGTCCATGCATGCTTTCAAGTCTAGTCGATCCTCATCCTGATTAGTGCAAGCCCTAAACCCGAAAGGGATCTAATGTGGATTGACGCTCCCAGTCAGTAATTTGGACTGATAGGTGGACAGAACCTCTTGCATCACCCGTTAAGCCATGGAAAGTTTGGTAATTTGGGGCCATCCCATCCCCATATATTCCCAGTAGAGTTTAAGAGTTTAGGGTCTAAGGGGTTAGGGTTGAAAGGTTTAAGGGTGTTAGGGTTTAGGGTTTAAGGGTCTGTGTGAGAATTTAGGGTTTAGATGATAAGGGTTGAGGGAGTGGAGGACTTTCATACTAGTGCAAACCGGATATGGTGGACCATCTGCCAAGTCAAGCAAGATTGTGTCCATCTACAGTAGTCACTCTTTATTGAGACACTGCTAGAAATGGCAGGATGTAGCAAGTAGGAAAATACTGAGTAGAGTTGGGTTTGGTTGAGGGTTGAGGGTATATCTGTGACCCCAAATACCTACAGCTTGGAAACAGTAACCCCTCAATTAGTAGCTATATCCCATAAAGCTGTAGGTAATTACGTTCCAGGCGGGGCTACAGGGGATAACGGGGATCATAGCGCAGCAAGTCCCTATGGTAACATGTAATCGCAAAAGTGGCTTTGCAAAGATTACCGTTGTTTGACAGGGGCCTTCTCGCTTTTAGGGAAGTGCATGTAATGCAAGACATACACCTCGGGAATTGAATCCGTCAATGTAAGCCATACACGCCCCCTCCCCCCCCAAAAAAACATCATTCCAACTCTACATTTTCACGTTGCTCAATTGAGGCTTTAGTTTCCCGAACCCCCAAAAGCAAGACCGTGTTGTAGTCATATGATAGTTATAGGGTTCCTATCATAGGAGCAGGAGTAAGTGAGATTCACATCCCCTTCATATGGAAAGTAGGCTAAGCCCCTCTGATCTTGGCGGTCTGAGGACCGACTCTTGGGATGTAAACTGTTGATGTAGGGTTTAGGGTCTAGGGTTTAAGGTATGGGGTTTAGGGTTCAGGGTTTAGGGTTTGGGGCTCCCACCCGAATCAAGATCCCGTACAGGATGCATGATATGGATACTTTTTAGCACCATGAGTTTGAAGAGCCTGGCGATCTGGATGCAGCCATGAATCACCAAGAGCTTCATAGGTCATCTTTGTGAGTAAACTTTTACATTGTAGGGTCTACGACACATGGTCCACCAAAAAGAGACCCTGGCCTAAAGAGATGTTCCTGCTACATGGCGTTGCAGATGCTATGCTAGTTTCCACTTGACTTTCCATATACGTTTCCATGCGAGTCTCCGTTATTGGGCCCTAGATCTGCCAGCCATAGCCAATACAACGCTATATGGTATAGAAGTTGGAGGACCAGCTGCAGAAGTGCACTCAGAGCTCGACAAGGATAAGGTCGAGACTATGGCGTGCTACGAGGACTCCAGTTGTGGTTGGGGTCTAGAGGTCTAGGAATGGAAAATCTCATGTAAAATAAAATGGAGCCTGAGGTTTCATAGGGATATAAACTATGAACATTTCAGGGTTTAAGTTTCTTTGCTCGGGAATGGAGGAATGGAAAAGAGAAGGTTGACACTACTATGTTGCTTACGGAAAGATATGGAGGAATGGACCCTTACAGTACTCCTACCAGATCCCCGCTTCATTCAGACCATTCCATGGAGACTCAGCAATGCTACTGTTCAGTGGCAATGCTACTGTTCAGTGGCAATGAGGACATGTTCTTTTGCCGCTTCCCACAAGCTCATCCTCACATGTTGGTGCTTAAGAGTCTCGCGTTTGAGAATCGTTTGGTGCTCAGCATACGGCTGCGCACCCGCGAGCAAGCTCAGAACGAAACCACCATGAATATCCTCGCCCTACGAAAGATGAAACATCCCTTCCGACCTCGTCCTGGTTATTCTCCACGATGTTTGGAGGTCATGTTGGTCTACTTCTCTTCCAGAACTGTTGCAACAGGAGTTTACTCCTGACTGTGGGATGTTGGGTGCTAAAGCCCCAAAACCGGTGCGTTGGACATCTGGAGACTCTGCTGTTTTGGGAAATTCAGTTGGGGCGACTGGTCCCAGGAAACTTGTGAACGCTAACTATCCTACCTGGACCACAAAGGTAGGCAGAATGATAGCCCCAAACCCAGAAACACAGTCAACAAGAGCTTCATTCTACATATTTTGGGTGCCCTGCTAGAGCTTACAGCACTCAATAGCGCAAGCAGGAATTGCTTCTAGCAGCCTGGAATTCGCAACCCGAAAGCTTGAATTCTTGCAGAGTATATGAATGCGAGACCCATGCTCCATGACTGTCCAAATCCGAACCCCCAAGTCCTAGGTCGCGCCAGAATCCTAACCCTAAACCTGTCCAACCCTACATCCCTGCTAAATCTGAACCGTAAAACCCCAGCCCCCCTGCCTTCGAAACCCTAGGCCGACATAAAATCCAACCTATAACCAGGAAATACCCTATCCCTGCTATTGCACAAAGACGTATATGTATACATTACACTAGCATTTCGCACAAAAAAAAAAAAACACTGCCTTGCCGAAGCCTGAAACGATAGCAACATGAGGAGTTGCCCAAATATCGCCTGGAAGAGCTCCTGGCCGCGGAGCAAAAGCTTCAGGACTAGAAAGTCTAGCGGTGATATGGGGGTTTTTTGACAGCGTTAAAGGGACACATAGCCCTAAGGGTCCAAGGACCCAAATACTAGGGCTTTAGGGCCCAAATACCACTAATATTATAGTAGTTTGGCCGTAGGACCCTATCATTTGCGTCCTCAGACCCTTAGGGTAGGGGTTGTATGGGGTTAAGGGATTGGGGTATGAGGTTTTCAAAGCTCGGGGCCCCCTTCTGAGAGTCCTCGAACAAGAATTATAGCGTCTGGACGGTATTTTCGGTGAGCTACCATATGCAGATCTGTGCAGGGATGTCAGGTTCAGGCGTGTGGTCCTGCAGAGTTCCGGGAATGAAAGGGCGTTGAAAGGTCGAGGGTGTAGGGTTACGTAGGACGTGGCTTCTACGTGTTTCCGTGATTTCAGGGTCAAGGTTGTAAGGTTACAGGGCTTTGTGAGAGATTTGCTTTAGGGCAACCCTACTAAATCCCAAACCCCAATTACTCTAAACCTGGGCAGAGACAACCCAATTTTGTTTTAATTACAGAGAACACGAGCGTTTCGTGATAAGCATGTCTAGGCCTAAATAAACCTTAAACTTGGGCAGGAGTTTTTGGAGTCTCCGCCCGAGCAGCAGCAGACAGAGGCTGGCTGTATTCATACATCATGTTGCCTACACGAACATGGAAGACGAGTGCTGACGAGACTGGTCTTCCTGTGGAAGCGGCCAAAACGGGAGCCAACTTTTGTTTTGGGTGAAGGCAACCAAGCCGGAATTGGCGGAGAATAAGGAGTTGTTAGCAAGCCCCTGGGGCCCTTCAGGGTGAAGTGCTTGGGGGCCGAATTTC
Organism: Symbiodinium pilosum; assembly: GCA_905231905.1. Lineage (NCBI taxonomy): Eukaryota > Dinophyceae > Suessiales > Symbiodiniaceae > Symbiodinium > Symbiodinium pilosum. The sequence goes on from CAJNIZ010043461.1 coordinate 18,584, forward strand.
AAATGATTGGTTGACTGAGGGCGTGCCTGGGCGCCCCCCAAAGCCCACTTTGAGCTCAAAAACCTATGAGCCTATACGCATGCTTCAACTTTGTTAAGTCCTGTCGCTTGAGAGATTTCAGTTCTGCTCGTCAAAGTTGAACCCTACAGCTTGAGATCATGATTCTCAACACCCCTCAGCGGGAACTCTTCGGCCAAACACTCGTTTGGGTCATCATGGACAGGTTGCTGCCATGTCGAATCATAATAACAACAATAGCAGTGACGATAAGACTGATAGTCGGAGTAGTACCACTAGTAACAGTACAAGTAGCCATAAGAAACCTAGACTTTCATACATGGTCGCGAAGCCAGTAACCCGTTCAGCTAGGCAGCAATAGCAACCTCTTTTCCGCGTAGACTCCCTAAACCAACTCTGAACCCTTAGCGCTGGGACTCCAGGCTCCGCTGGGCCCACAACTTAATAATATTAATGTTGCCAGAGCTATGTATGAATATTGCCAGGGTTTAGGATTTAGAGTTTGCTGCGATGTTAGGTGGAATATTCAAGAGACGAGCCGCAAAATAGTGTGGAAAGCATCATGGCTGGCGGGGTGCTGCAATGGCCTGACGGTGGAAGGCCATCTAACACATTCACCCACCCCGCGCCGTATGAGGCAGCCAAGCCACCCAAACCCATTCTTTCTAGGGTTTGGGACCAAAACTCAGTTAGGTCCATCTTGGTTAAAAAAAAAACATCTTCATCTTATGTTGTTGTTGAGGCCCCTCTTAGTCCCCTGGGATGTTTATTGGGAGGGCGTTGGAGGCCTGGGTGGGCGAGAAAGTATGAAGTCACTGACCTCCAAGCTGTCAGGCCCCAAATTCGCTCGCAGAGTACGCTGTTGGGAGTCCAGGACCCCCCACGAAGGGCTATGGAAAAACCAGCAAGCCAAGAACAACAGTTTCCGGTTCCGGGCCTCGCGTGGGTGCTGCCACCCTCGTGGCTGGCTAGGCAAAGACCTTTCGCCATAGAGGGTCAGGGGCGTCGGCGCCGCCCACCATCGCAGGTGGGCGGCCTGAGCCTTTGGTTCAGGGTTAGGAATTACGGATTTTCTGCTAACAGGGCCAATGAAAAAGGCATGTCCCTCCGACCCTCAGAACTTTGGGCACACCGTGTAAGAGATACCACCCTGTATCCGTAGAGCATTGCTTGTAGCCACCTAGTCTCAAATCATTCCGACAAAGAGGGAATTAAGAGCAAAGTTGTCACATGAGGGGCCCACATATTGTCAAGTTATGCTAGGGACGGCCAACACGGAATTTCTTGGGAAGGTCCTGAGTCCTAAGCCCGAAACCCTGAACCCTTGATGTTTACTGACTAGGCTGAAGCTGCGACAGCGCTCGACCCCGTGGCGATTGAGACCTCTGAGGAGTTGAAACAAAGCCCAGGTGTTAATCGTTTCGGGTTTAGGGATGATGGACTTGAGGATTTGGGGCACATATTGTTTGGGGTTATTACCCAGGGGTTATAGCTTGATTAAGTCATAGTCCTTAAAGCTATACTAGGACCCTTAATATGATTGAGGGTATATTCCTTACTTAAGCCATATTGGGCTCTCTGGGTAGGTTCAGGTGGCCGCGATAGCTTGAATGTTGTTTCTGGCATAGCTGACGCATAACTTTCCGATATCAAGTGCAGGAACTGCAAAGATTTGCGTTAAGAAGTGTTTTGGCTTTTCCACAGAAACGGCGGAGTAGAAATTTGGGCATGGAGGAACTTTTGTCCTGGCAGTCCTTTTACCCTGAAGTCTAATCGTTCATCATTCCTCCTTGAAGTGAAGGTTGGGCAGCTCTCAAAATTATAGGCCCTGATCTGAGCCTTCCTGAGAATGACAACGGGACTCCAGGTAATCTAGGTTTTGAAGCAACCCCATTCCTGAAAAATAAATTTATTCGAGCGGGGTTGTGTGTATCATGCAAAGGGATAGCGCTACCACTTGGCTATGCGAAGCCGCTTACCTGTTCCTTTCCGTCAATCGGCGAGAAGCGAAGGAGAAGGACGGAGAAGTGTTGAGACGGACCTTTCTTGCAATCAGCTGATGCCGAACTCCTCCTAGGCGTTTATACGTAGTGGTAATACCTCTTCCTTCTTGCTCTGCGGCAGCTAGGATGCCCAGGGGACTCAGCAACTGCGGACGCATTCTGGTTTCTCAGAACCCCAGAACTCCAGTCTTGTCCATTTCTGGCCGGGCTACTACGTCTCTCGGCGAACCCGAAGCCTAAATGGTTGCTTCAATAGTTGAATGGGGTGCCCCAATATGCCACACTACAATCCTTCTTACGGGGCCCGCCAATAGCACTCTCGACTCTAATTCAGGGAACCCCCCAAATAAGGCTGCCGAGCTTGGATTTTCTTGAAGAGCCCAATGTTCTTCAAACTAAACCTTGCGGTATAGTTTTTGAGTTGTTGATAATTTATGAGACTGCGTTCGTGAAAACAATAAGGTATCGCTTTCATGTACCATTTGTCCACAGTTTTGGAACTTGACTTGGCTTTTTCCATCAGTACGGGGACCCCATAAAGGACACAAAAGATTGTAATCGTTACGGGGACCCACAAAAGGACCCCTAGTTCTTGGAAGCCTCCGTTTAAGTTCCTTAAAACTTTGACCAACACACCTTCCAAGCACAGAAGGAGCTCAAGCGGCTGGCCTGCGAAAACGCCCAGTTGCAACAGCGCCTTGAGGCCTCTTTCTCCCTGAATAAATGTGTGTGTGTGTAACTATCTCTATAGACCTGGACAATTTTGCATTTATGCATGCATCTGCGTAGGTATATAGGGGTATACAGACAAATTCACAGGATAATTACTTGGCTATCTTTATTCCCTTGAAACCCTTGTGCAGGGCACGAGGAAGCTCTTCAAGCGTTGGCGAACAGGGATACAAGCAAATAGTCGCCAGCTTTAAGGCACTCAAGGCTCTACTTGTCTACTAATTTGCCTTGTAATTGGCTCAGTGAGGAACCCTGGTCATCCTTGGTCCGTTTGCATACTATTGGTGCTTTTGGGGACAATTTTGCAGCCGCCATCACAAGTGTGCTTGCCTTGCTGTTCTGCCACTGCCGCTAATGGCGGATCATGCAAATAATATTCGTACCATTGGTTCAGAAACCGGAGCAGTCATACAACCTTGAAATACAAGATGCACGTTGCCTACTTGCTGGAACTGCTCCTTCTCCTCTGCTGCCAGTGCTTAAGCATGAAGACTGCAATGAGGCTTCAGCAGGGTCCCTTAGGCTGGGTGTCTGTTAAGGAACTTAGATTAAGTTACTATATTGGGGAAACCCTATTATTTACTATATATACCCATTATGGTAACTTAATTTAAGTTCCTTAACAGCAACCCAGCTTAGGGTGGATGTGTGGCCAGCAGGTCTTCTACCAGGCCATGGAACTCGAGGAAAAGGCCGCGGCGGGGGAGCCAGAAGTGGCAACGAACCGGAACCAGGCAGCGATTGTGAATTGGAGAATCTACAGGGATGGGTTATATAGGGATTATGGGGATTATATGGGGGTTATATAGGGATAATGGAAAAGAAAATGGAAACTACTATATTCTTTAGGGTTTAGGGTTTAGGGTCAGGGAGACTAAGTAAGTCGGGTTACTACATGAGTTATTGGGGCTATTAATCTACTTACTAAGTCCCTGTGACCCTCCAAGTACTTGAGAAGGCTTGCAAGAAGCAATCGCACCCAACCTTGATGTCGATGATGCAGCATGACAGTGCCGTTGGTACCTGTGTTGACGCTACTGTGCGAAGTGGATGGCAGATGCCGAGGTACGAGTAGTCCATGATGTCAGTAGCAGTGTTTGCTACGAGTAGTATTACGAGTGATGACAAGGGGTGTTCGTTTCAAAGATGCCAGGACCTTGCAAGTGTGGGCAAGCGCATCGCGCGGGCTCCCAGTGAATGGTTTCTGGGCGTTCGCATGCCAAGTTGTGCTTTTCTTCGTGTTCGCTACCCGTAGACTGCATTATGCAGGAGCAGTTCCACTCGCAGCTGGTTCTCGAAGCGGCAACGCTGCGAAACGCTACCTGGCTCACAGTCTACCTTTCATTAGGCTGAGCTTGGGTCCGGCATGCTCTTCAGGAAGTGGCCCGGCTCAAAAAGAAGAAGTGGGTCATCCAGGCATCCGTGCTGAAAGAGGATTCTACAAGCTGTTGGGTGCACGCAGGTAATGTATCTGCCAGAAGTGGAGCCAGTGCAGACTGCGCGGGTAGTAGTGTCCTTTGCAGAAGGGCCTTGAGAATAACCCGATTTTACAGTATTCAAATTCACAGGAGGCATAACCTCCATCCATGGCCACAAAATTCATGCGGCGCAATCCCATCAGAACCCCATGCAGCACACATGAAAATGTTTCCCCTGCAAAATGAGGCCGTCCTAGATACAGGCGGCGAAATCGAGCGCCGCGCAATTCAGGAGGAGCCCCCGACTGATCAGCACCGTCAGTCTAAGTTGCAGTACTACCCCGAGCAAAAATGGTAGTTTCCCCAAATTAGGGTACCCCAATATAGACCTCAATATACTATAGTCCTTATTATGGGGACCCCCCAAAAGGGTACCCCTACTTCTGGGAAAACCCCATATGAAGGGAATTGCAATTTTCTGGGATTGCTTCTTGTTGCCCTGGCTCCCTGGAGGAGCTTGAGCTTCTGCGTCTCTCAAAGAAGGGAGCCGACATCGAAAGCTAAGCTGTCTCTGCGAGCCCAAAACCGCGACCGTAATACAAGGGTCTAAATGATTACCGGTGTCATTTTCAGGTCAATGTGAATTACCCTATAATGCAAGGAATCTGGCACCGCAATATCGTTGATCATTTAGGCCTTATACAGTATGCAGCACAGAGTTGATCATGCTGTTTTCAGGTGAGGACTGCTTGTCACAGAGCGCGAATATGATCCTGCTGACAGTACCTGTAAACCGAAAGTAGGCAAGTAGTGGCCCAAAACACTTGTTCTACATGCTTTGGGAGTCCAGGTATGCTGTTAATAACCTAGCAGAGAGCGCGTTCTAGGGATGTGGGCCAGTGAAGAGCGAAGAAGTCCGCAGGCCCTCGAATACTTGTGCGGGACAGGCTGAGGCCACATCTTTACTCAGCAGGACGCGATGCACAGTTGCAATCGTAAACAATCCTTTTCCGTTATGGATGCGTACCAGCCCTTCCCTACAGTTTTGTGTGGTGCGCAATAGAAATCGTGGCTCAGTTCTTTGGTGGAATGCCACATTTTCTAGGGTTCGCCTCAGGTGTCCGAAGGAGCGTGCTACTTTCCTCGAGTACAACACAAGTCAAGAGTTTGAGGAGGCATACCGGCACCCAGGACAGCTGAGGATGCAACAAGGTCCTGTTGCTTCATGTATCAACGCAAACCCGAGTCTCGCACGTAGCTCTGTGCAAAGTCTTCTGAGCACAAATTCAACCGCAATGTCGCCGAAGTCATACCCATGGCATGATGAAATCAGCTGTCAAGGTAGGGCTCAGAAGGACTGGGTTTAGCTTACCCTATGCAATATCACCTGAGGGAAAGTGCGACATGCCCAGTAAATCTGCACGTACGCCTGGCTCCCCTAGCACCCTTTTCTATTGTGCGCTGCGCGTGTCAAGACTGAAGGCTACCGGTCTCACCCACTCGCTGCCGTTGCTGAAACACAGGGTGCCAGAGAAAACCCTCTCAATGCACTCCTTCCGGGATGGCCCGGCATCTTGCCCCGCTTTTGGCCCGGCGCTCAGCAAAGATCCAGTCTTGGATCAGAAGCTGTACAAATCACCCGGCTTCTGCTCCCCCCCAATTCATGTATATACTCCGAACCGTATTTCATATTAAGGGCGGCATATCGCACGACCCGGACATTCGGGGAGGTATACAATAAGGTTTTATTGAAATCTAAGTTAGATCGTGTAAAATTCGATTAAACTGAATCAAAAACCTGTTAGAATTAACACACCGACTAGATTGAATCCAAATCAGAAATCAAAACCATAGTAAAAGCCACTGAGTCCAAATGAACATCTAAATAGAACCAAGTTAAAATCAATTCAAAGACGTAATCAAACCTTAGAGTCTATTTAAAGTCTAATTAACATCCAACTGAAACTTATATTCAACATCGTAATCAACCCATTTAACGCCGCATTCAGATTGTATATACATTATTCTCTGAAACTCATTCAAAACCCATCCAAGCCTCTAGGAAATCAAGGACATCCCTAATCCTAAAGAGTCGTGCCAGGGACCCCCCCTAGTTCAGAGGATCCGCGCCGTAATTAGCTTCAGTCTTGGCCCTTTCAAAAGTAGTCTTGTGGGCGGATTTCAGAATTTGGAATCTGGGGAACCCGTATTTTATGTTGAGGTGTGGGGGTTGTTGATATCAGGGGGGAGAGATTATTGTCAATACGGCAAGTGTGCTATGTTATGTCTGTTTCGGGCTTTTCTCATGCGCAATACTCAGACAAATCCGTACTGCAGTTGGAGGGCATCACATGACAGTTCCCATAAATACTTGGGTGGACCCCGAATAAATCTAGACCCCAATGTATTATGATCCTCCTTATGGGGACCCCAAAACTTGTGCCCCTAATTTTGGGAAACTTTAACCACCCTCTATATACCCCTAGGGGTACCCCTAATTTTAGGAAACCCTAAGCCCTAAATCCTCTAAATCCCTGTATAACCCCTTTCTCCTCTTTACAGGTACTCTAGTTTTGGGAAACCCCGTATGGGGAGTACATGATTATCCCTAGTGTTGCCTTTCTTATACCTTGGACCTGCAGATCCCACTCTAACGCGGTTCAGGTTGAGGGTTAAGGGTTAGGGAGTTTAGAGGTTTAGGGTTTAGAGTTCAGGAGTTTAGGGCTCAGGGTTTAGCAGTTTGGGAGATTGGGGTTCAGAGGTTTAGGGGTTTGGAGTATTAGGGTTTAAGGTTTACAAGAGCCCAGATGCAAAAGGGTTTAAGGTTTACATGCATGGGTATGTTAAACATTGGAGGCCGCATGATAGAAGCGAAGAACCCGCAAAAGCAACCCCTAAACTCTATAGCGGATGGGTGCTTTGAACGAGATAGTGGGACCCCAATGTAATATAGACTCAAATGCTATAGACCTTATTTTGGGGACCCCCCAAAAAAGTATCCCTGACTTCGAGAATCCTAAATCCTTCTTACCACAATCAAAAGCCCAGTTTCCATATCATTCACTATTGTCTTGTCCATGTGATTCTCCATTAGGGTAATATGTGCACATATACACATATACATACATATATATATATATATCCCTATGGTGTCACCTTATCAACCCATATATCCAGGTCTTGGCTTTCTTCACCTTCACCACGGGAGAGGTCTCACAAGATTCCTGCTCAGCGGGTCACTGTGGGACTGAGTTGCTCCAACTTTCACTGGATTTGTCCCTGGAGGCCGGGATGCTGGGGTTTCCCAAAATTGGAGGTTTCCTGTTGGGGTTACCTATATAAGAAGGACTAAGCGGGGTCTCTGAATGTGTGGAACCCTAAACCCTAAACCCTAAACTACCATGTCAAGTTTGCGGCAAGGCGACCTGAAACTAAGGCCGAAGTTTCTATGTCCTGTCGTGGGCTTGTGGTGGGCTTACGTAGTATACATAGGAGTGCCATAGTCTAAACTCCTTAAAGGGGGTTATATAGACTACTATAGGGGTTATTAAGGGGTAGGAAAAATGCAAGTCCTGTTCACCCTCCTGTTTCTTCGCTGTGAAAGGCCAAGGAGAAGAGCGAACTCTTCAGCTTCGATCAGCTGCATTCCCAGGTGGAGGCGTCTTTCGTCACTCGGCAAGCTCTCTCCGAAATCTCACATGTCCCAGGTGGGGGTTGAGGTGAAGCGTTGCAAGACTTACGGGGTTCGTTTTGGGCCTCCTGTTGCAACGCTTCAAGGTGCATTGGTAACTATAAGTGAGGTTTTCAAGCAGAAGAACAGTAGCCGTAACCGGAATTGAGTTCCGTAGCTGAAGAGGCTCGAGCGAAGAAGCTGGCGGGCCGCTCGAAGTTGATTGTGGAGCAGAATCTCGCGGCCTTCCACTGGTCGCATTATCGGTCCTTCTCCAAAGAGCGCGTGGTTGGGGATTTGGAAGCTTCTTATGTGTAATCCGTATTGCATTAGCAGCAGAGTGTCATGGTCCCAGGTCAGTGAGTGAGTACTTTTCGGAACCCTTCAACATGGACTCCCCAATAAAGCTTTCCTGACGCTTCCAGCTTTGAGTTTTGAGGGGATGGCGGGGTTTGGAAAGCATAGCAAGATCGTGCTAGGGATCAATGCATCTAGCCAGAATGGAAGAAGCAGCATTTTTTCTCAGAAGCTATCCGCCCGAACTTGGACGCGGCAGTTCAGTCCATAGGCAAAAGTTTGTGCTTGCTGACTGATTGGCGTGAAAGCTCTCAGAGTTCACATTCCCAGTTTCCTACCTAGATGGGCTGGGAGTTAACTACATGGTTAGTAAATGTGTGGACCTCATAGGCTACATGGGGGTACAGCCAGAACTACTAACCATTGAGCTGATTTCCAAGCCATCTAAGTAGCAACACAGCCTCAGAACTTGCATGTCAATGGAATTCTCAACGTGAAAATTATCAATACGGCTAGTGCCACGATGAATGATGAAGTGTTCCGCTTCTACATCTGGAGCTTCCATCTCGAATGGGCCTGCATGCTTGCAGAGAGCCTTAATCCCTAATTCCTAGACCCCACTCCGAAACTGTAAGCTCTACTCTACTGGGCTTGAAGGGTCTGAAGGGTCAGGAGGGCTTGATAAGTATACTTGCCCCTATAAGCCAAATAATTGCCCAGTCATCCCAATTCTTAATGAGCTCAGTAAGCCCCCCAACCTGCAAAGAAATGCCCTAAACCCTAAACCCTATTGGAAGGACTCAAGCTGCCTGCAGAATGTTGAGAAGAGTTTCTACCACTTCGCAAATCGCTCTGGACCTCTGCCAGCACTAGGGTTTTGGGTTTAGGGTTTGCAGAACGGGGCCCCATGCGTCATACAGACGCCTGGGGCTCCTGAAATATGTGGACCTTTTTAGGGCCCCCTAAATACAGATCGCAGTGAAGTGTAGCGCAGTTATGGGCCATCAAGTTTTCCATAAGGCTAAACCCCAAATCCGCAAGCCCTGAACCCTGCTCCTGCTCCCTGCAAGAGTTACAGCCAAGCGGGAGACAAAGACCCCTAAACCCTAAACCCCCAAACCCCTAAACCCTAAACCCCTATAGACCTTAAACTCTGTAGACCGGAAACCCCTTTTCGAACAACAAGGTCTGGCTGCGGAGCTAACAACCTCGGAGCTGGAGGTCCCTTGTCTTTCAGTTTTGGGGCCTAAGGTGTGGGGGGCGTAGGATTAATAGGCCCCCTTAAATAGATAGAATATGGCTTTGGGTATATTAGAATAAGATCCACATATACCCCATATTCTATCTACTTAAGGGGGACTGTAGGGTTTAGAGTGCCGGTTTAGGGCTTGGGGTTTGGGGATGTCCCCCTTTCAAGCCCTTCCATATAAAGCCTACCCAGGTTCTACTTAGGCCTTCTGCCGGGGAGGGGTGGTAGTAAGTACAGAATAGCATTCCATGATCACTGCTTAGCAGCTTATCCGCGGGGAGCTTAAGATTTGGTGCGGGGGGGGGCAGGACATTGGGCTTTGGAGTTCGGACTCTTTCAGTTTCAATCAAGCTTTGAGCTTGGGCTTTTGGGCAGAAGTCGGGCGTGGGGCTTGTTCCTGGCGACAAGCAGCACCATTATTGCACATTGGAACTTCAAACAAGGGAGTGTATGATCGGATCTTTTTAAACGGGCCCCTGATTTGGGAAAAGTCCGCATCTACTTGGGCGACAAGAGGTCCTAAATCGCGCAGCCCCGGACCCTGAAGTATGTACTCTATGTTCTGCCGAAGGCCTAGGGCTTGGAAGCCTAGAGTTTAAGCTCCGATTTTAGGGAGGAGAGTGATTTTCGGAGACACTTTTGTCTCAGCTCCAGATTTCCTGACTTGAGATGCAGTCTCTTCGGCCATGACAGTACATACACGAGGCCATGAGCGGCTTGAAGGGGTGGATTACTTCTGGCTTATAACGTACTTCTAGCTGTCCTTACAACCCATTTCTAGTCCCCAAAGTCCCGCTAAGCATGAGTATGATTGGTTTATGAATTTACAACCCAATGATGAGTCCCATAAGTCCCCCTTAGTATGGTCATCTGTGGGTCGTAGTTGTGGTTGTTAAGAAGGTTGGAAGTACTCCGCTCCTCCAAGAACCTTGCTCCAACCAGTTTGGGAGTCTCGCCATACAAGGCCGCCACACTCCGCTGTCCAGACGGCTCTAAAATGAGACACCCCAGGTGCCTGAAATTCTGAACCCGAAACTCTGAAAATTAAACCTTGAACCCAGCACCCCAAACCAACCTATGTATTAGGGTCTGGAGTTCAGGGTTCAGGTTTTGTTTTTTTGGTCGAGGGCCTTGAGTACTTGGAGAGGTTAGACTTTGACTTAGGAATCCCTTTCAGAGTGACGCCCCTTGAAGGTTTTCTCGAGGTCTGCATGCCCCCTTTTTTCTAAGGGCTCATTGAGTGGACCTCTGAAGAGACAGAATCCTGACAGAGCCCTCGTATGAGGTGTAGATAACAGCTTTGCATGGTGCCCTCTTAAGTATAAGCCTCAACGCCCAGAAACCCTCAGGCCTTCAATTCTCGCCTGGGGGAAGAGATGGAGGCATTCTGCAAGCGTCTTGGTGAGGTGTTGCAGGGTTCAGGGCTTTGTTTGGCAGACTCCAGGGAATCTAAGGTTGAGGTTTGATTTGTGGAGGGCTTTCCTTGACCATCCCTTCGCCAGGCCATAAAGAGGTTTGGATGCTTTAGGGTTTAGGGGCGGTGGGTAATCGTTTTTAAGGTACACTCCCCCAAACTAACATGGAAACCCATATAGCCACCCTTTACAGGAACTGTAGTCTTTATAGGGTCCTTTTTGGGTTTCCATGTTAGTTTCCGGGAGGGTAAATCTTATTGACCAGAGTATAGCGGCACTTTACAAGATCATCATGGCACCTGAGCCCTCTTAAGGTAGGTAAGCTGGGTAGGCCCCTGGGATATTTAATCTTTTCCCTAATGGCTTTAATAAGGGAACCTATATACTAATATTTTTCAAAGAGCTTTGGGGCCAACCCAGTAAGGGCTCATTCTTATTTTGGAGAGCAGTAGTTTAGCCGCAACCCATCACTGATTTCTAAGATGCAAAACGGCGTTTTGCTGTAGAGCATGAGCAGTTCCATTGGGGTCTAGAACTGAGGGTTAAGGTAGCTTCCCTCATGTCAGCTAGCATGGAACCCCAAGAAGAGCCCTAGGTCAAAGAGCGACTTTTCAGCGGCCTTTGGGTTTCGCATTTAGGGTTTCAGGGTATCAGGGTTTAGGGTTTAGGGTTTCAGGTTGTTCACCGGGGGTTTGCAGATGCTCCAGTTGATTCAGGTTTGGTCAGGCTCTTAGTTCGTGCTGTCCCATGCATTCCCACTCTGGCTTCAGAAATGCCACATATGCAAAGCAAGGTACTGAGGGCTCAGGCTCAGAGATGGGAAAAGTCTGCGGATGGAGGAAACATGATGAAACCTTGAGGACTATGTTAGTATGCGTATAATGTGGGCCGGACGTGGTGCAAGAATTCCTCCGTCCAGCTTAGGGGGCCTGCCGCAAGAAATGGTAGTTTCCATGAATAGGCCTGCGTAATCCCTAAACCCTAAACCATAATCCCTAAACTCTACACCCTAGACCCTATAATATGCGCCGTATATATCCCCTATAAACCCCTTTAAAGGGACTCCTAAAACAGATCCAGGCAGGTCAGCAGTGACCCTGAAGAAGAAATCCTCCGTAGGAATTCTAAGTACGGGTTTGGGTCTATAGGGTTTAGGGATTGGGGTTTAGGAATTAGGTTTGAGGGTTTAGGGGCGACAACCGAAAATGGAAAGTTGAATGGAGACTGCGTCTATATGGGGCACATGTAGAATGATGGTGCAGAAAGTTGCATGTAAGGTGGCAGTTTTCCTACAAGGTTTGTGGCTTATCATTGCCTTTAGAGGCCAGGCCATGTACAACGATTGTTGTAGAGGGGCCCTCTGGATCCCCAAGCTGGGGTCTGTCCATCTTCTTGAGTATACTTTGCGTTTAGGGCTTGGGGTTTATTTTATAGTCCCCCTTAAGGGGTATACGGGGTCTTTATTTCCAAAGCCGCATATTCCATCTACTTGAGGGGGACTATAGGGTTTAGGGTTGGTTCGAGCGTGGGCACCGGTGTCTCGGAATGATTCTTGCAATAATTGTGGAGGACTGCATAGGGCGAGAAAGCTTGAGAAATCATACACAACTTCCCTATATAATCCCCCATATCATACCCCTTTAGGGAGTGTAGACCCCAAACCCTAAATAGTAGCTTCCATGTTCTTTTCCATTATCCCTATATAATCCCCTGTATAACGTAGTAGAATGTACCTAGGAGCCCGAAGCCTCATTCTATGCATTTAGCCTTTTTGCCTTGCAAAACCCCATGCAGACCCATGTCTTTTCCATGTGTTTCTCCACTATTCCAACCATTTGGGCCATTAGCAACCTCGTCATAGACCACTTTCATGTTCCATTTGATTCTCCATCATCCCAATTATGTAGTCCTTGGACTCTGGCCACGTCCCTCCCAGTCGGGGGTGTCGGATACGGGAAGGCGGCGTGGCGGAACCTTCTCATACGATGGATAGCTGCAATCACAGGTTATACGTCATATAGTCTAAACTCCTTTAAGGGCGCGATATAGGGGACTACTGTAGGGGTTTCTAAGGGGGATACTAGGAGTTTAGACTACAGCTCATACAAACATTATGAACCCTAAACCCTAAATTGTGTAGTGCCGGGGAAGGAATCACGTAGTCACGTTTTGTCCAAATACCTACCCGAGAGGAAGCTGGAGAGGGGCGCGTCTTCTCAGGAACTGAGAGGGAAACACCGTAGCGTACCAGGGTACCCTTCCTTGACACCTGGGCTACAGTCTAAACTCCTGAATTTGGGGTTATACAGGGATTGTATAGGGTAGTATTATAGGGGTTAGTAAGCCAGGAGTTTAGACTATAGCTCACATCTAGACCCTAATTTGATTCCCTTCGAATTGGAGAGTACCGTCATTGACTCGCACTGCCAAGCCCTGCAGAAGTCTTCAGACTTGAGATTGCTAATGCCGAGGCGTAAGAAATTGACGGTTTTACGGTCCTAGATTCCTGGTACAATTTGATATTTTGTACTGAGTACAAGGTTCCTCAAAGAGACTCTGAAATGACGTTGGCAATTGAATTAGGCTCCTACAGCACACAATGGTTCGACAGGGCGTTCCTTCTGTGACCCGTTCTTCTTAAAGACCTTCGTATGCAGAAGGGTTGCGTGGGGTCTTGCTGAGATTGTAATGTCCAGGCATGACTACATTGGGAGCATCCCGAACCTGGAGCACCAGTCGCAAGTCTTCATGGATGACTTCCTAGTGGCGCTAGAGAACGAGAAGCCTCTGCTTACAGAGAAGCTCAAAGACATTTTGCGACAGGACGGGTCAACTAGTAAAACTGAAAACTTGAAGCTGGGAGTATACAGGCTGTTCCCAAAATCATGGGTCCTTTGGGGTATAGATTATATTACGGCACCGAATGTTTATGGATACCAAAATGGGAGGGGTCCCATTTTGGTACCCCTAAATATAAGGTGCTGCAATATTATTTAGACCTAAAAGGGGTTCATAAGCTTGAGAATAACCCATGTGGTCATTTGAGGGGTTCTCTCCCTTGGATTCTGTTGGGGGTCTGGGTGCTGATGAAAGCCAGACTGTCGCTGGAAGAAATCTTGCACCACTCAGCAGGCTTGCAGTCAACCCATATGCGCGACTACCCTAAGGCTCCTAGAGCTAATATGGGCTTTCCGGGGGAAGGTTTGGGCTCTGGGGCGTTCGAAGCATGGGGCCTGGATTTTCCTATGGATTAAAATTGGAATTCTCATATTAGAAATACTTCTACATTGGGTTCCCGTAGACGCTCTATTCTTCTGCTGAGTATAGTACGTAGTCGATGAGAAGACTGTGACCTCATTGCATCCAACCAGCCAAAACAAGCAGATGAGGAGCATGACCAGGTCATCTTCAAGTTCGCTGATTGGTTGACCAACTTCTCCAAAGTTGATCTGAAGCACAAGACCGGCTTGGTTGATCCTCATGCAAATCAGAGCATGTTGCTGCAGACGCAGAGCATCACAAGCACTATGAGGACTCTGGGGCTTGGGCAGGAAAATCCTAAGCCCAAAAGGGAGGCGGGTGGTGCTCGAACCCGCCTTCAATAGAGGACTTGGCAAAAGGCTGCCCCGGTTTGTCCCTTATTGTAGTTTACCCCATCTGGGATGCTCAGTTTCCTCTTTTGGGAGAGCTGCCGCGCTGTCTCTGAAAGCCCCACAATCGCTTTCATGCGACGAACAAATACACATCAACTTACCTCAGCTTCTTGCCATAAGCCCTAATTTCATGGCATAGCCATTTGCTTTCTTTTTCTGAAAATGGGGACTGGGGGAATCTACCATACATTTTCCATGAGAATTCATTCCATCTTCACGAAGAAGGCTGCCTTGCGAAAGAGGCCTTGTGGCCTTGGTGTCAAAATGTGGGTTTCCGTAACTAAGCGGGATAATTACAAAGACCCCCTACATATTTACAGTATAGTCCTTGTTCTGAGGATCCCCAAAAAGTGACCCTATATTTTTGGAAGCTCCTGTAAAGCTGGAGCGTCCAATACGAATTGTGGGTGTAGCTACAGTATTTACAGCTGGGGTAAGCAGGACAGTTGCACCATAGCCTGAACTAGGGCCCTTGTAGCCCACTTCCGATGACTCATGAACCCCCAAGACACTCCAGTATACCCACACAGCATCAATTTCAACCTGAAATCCTAAACTGAACCTCTTACACCCAAACCCATGGCCCTAAACTGCACTCAGCCCTTAACAGGAAGCGCTCCCTACCAACTTCCTTCGATGCACGCGCAAACTGGGCAGCTTGCAGCGAGATTATCGGGCGCATCCACAATCAAGGCCATTGTGTAGTGGCCTTAAGGACCGGAATCGGATCTCAAGAGAGTTTTGCCGTACTTCTTTGTCGGACATATTGTGACAATCTTCCTAGAAAGCCAGGAATCTATATATACTGCCATGACTTAGGCCAGCGCAGGAAAACAAGCAGCAGGAAAGTAATTTTGGCTTCAAATTTAATAACCCCCCTCAATTCATCTATCTCCATTTTTGGGCGCCCTGAATGATGCCCACAAAATAGTTTCGTCGTCGTCGTCCCCCTCCTCGTCCTTTTTGCTGCAGCAGCAGCAGCAGCAGCAGCAGCAGCAGCAGCAGCAGCAGCAGCTGCACAAGCAGCAGAAGCATCAGCGGCAGCGTTTTCCGGAACATTAAAACTCTGGGTCTAATCCCTAATGTGAAGGCAACATCAATGGTAGTGGTCGTTGCGGTGGTGTTGGTGCTGCTGTTATTGCTGTTGCTGGCGGCGGCGGCGGTGGTGGTTCTGGTATGGAGACTCGGTTCAGCGCGGGAACGTTGCGATCGCGCAACACATCTCCTAGTGAACGCCAAGCTGCTATTGAACAGTTAGACACCAAGATCCGCTTTAACACTCCGACGCATCCCTGTGTAGATGGCAGGTGTTTGCGGCAGCTGCTGGGCGTCGCTTGGATGTGCCAGCAATGTCTTGTTGCATCTCGTGGTGTTAGAGCCGACAGAAATGTGCAAACATCCTCTTCCAAGAGTCCTCAGACCCTTCCCTGTGAGGGTGAAAGCTGGACCAAAGGTTTGGTGCACTGTCTGCGGTTGACAGCCGCTTGTGCATTGCCACAGAGGCTCCGAAATCTTTCCGGGAATGGAGGGTAGTTCCCATCCCTTCCGCTGTTTATGGAAACAGAGTTTCATGTGCAGCGCTTGGAATTCTGAAGCAAAAAGCCTCTGCCAAGCTTCTGAAGTTCTGTCTATTCATGGCAGGGTTGGCGAGTTGGGGCCCTAAACCACTCGGGGACTGTTAAAATCATGAAGTTGATTTTCCTCCTGGCTTTCTAGGACAGGCAAGATGTGGCACGGGGAGCACGTTGCCTGCAATGATCTGGATAGCAAAACGTGAAAACCGGTTTGCCTCAGTGCTCACCCATTTTCGAACGAAGTTCGGAAATGTTGTTGTTTTTGTCCTGTACTCCACTGCACATCCAGACCTGGCAGTTATCCGGGTTACTGCAGTGTAGTCAAACAAGCCACGGTTGTTGAGTAATTCAGTCCTGCAAAGCATGCCAGGGCATCTTCAGTGGGCCGAAGGCACAGATCAGCCGCGGCTACGCAACCTCATGCACATATCGCTGGAGGGATGGTTGTGAGGGAGGCTGGCCCTCTGACGTCCTGAGGTTCATGGCTTCTACAGGTTCCCCCACGGGTGGAGACCAAGGCTGTGCCCCGTACTTTGGGCATGGAGCTGGCAAGCAGCACTTCAGCCAGTCAGAAGTGGCACCTCCTTGTCCAACGGAATGTATGAATCCAGGCTTCTCGAGGAAGCTGCAGGATGATCGGTTCATGGTTGGTAGCGATCATTTCCTGAACATCCAGCTTCTGAACAACCCTCAGCGAACCTTGGCATACCAGTTGGCTCGTGAGGCCATATTGAGCGGAGGCCCTATTCCTGCCTTGCTCTATGCAGACAATGGCTTCATGGCATATTCCAGTGGCATCTACACACACTCCTGTGACACTTGACGGCAGACACCGGGGCATATGAACCAGTTGTGAGGGGCCCAACAGGATGGTCCCATATTATGCTTGGTTTTTTTATCGGTCATAGGAGATATGTAAAGGATGGACATTGGATTCGTGACGCAGGGTTTTGGATTGGAAAACGATAACACACTCACCAAAAACGATAACGACA
>CAJNIZ010043461.1:40655-56252 GCA_905231905.1 Symbiodinium pilosum
TGATCTTGTTTAGTTGTAGAATTTGGAGGAGGGCATTAAGTTTGGGGGAAGTTGACAATTATCCGCCCCCTCCCCCCCTCCCCCTCCCCCCAAAGCTCTGGTGGTGGAAATATCAACCAACATAGTTGGTAGGGGGGGGGGGCGCCTAGTAGTAGTAGTAGTAGTAGTAGTAGTAGTAGTAGAGGAGGAGGAGGAGGAGTAGGAGTAGGAGTAGGAGTAGGAGTAGGAGTAGGAGTAGGAGTAGGAGTAGTAGTAGTAGTAGTAGTAGTAGTAGTAGGAGTAGGAGTAGTAGTAGTTGTCGTACTACTACTACTACTACTACTACTACTACTGCTACTACTGCTACTACTACTACTAGTAGTAGTAGTAGTAGGAGGAGGAGGAGTAGTAGTAATAGTAGGAGTAGGAGTAGTAGTGGTCGTCGTCGTCATCGTCGTCGTCGTCGCCGTCATCGTCGTCGTCGTCGTCGTCGTCGTAGTAGTAGTAGTAGTGGCGGTAGTAGAAGAAAAAGAAGTAGTAGTAGTAATAATAATATTAGTGAAAGTAGTCCCTCAGGGCACCCGCCGACAATGCAGGTAGCAGCAGTGGCTACCACTTCCCTCTGGCGGGTAGCGCTGAGACTCCAGCAGGCAATCTGAACCCCGCCTCGACGTATCCAGACCTACAGCCTTTCCTGGAGGCGCTTTCATCCAAGGCGCGAAGCCTTTTTGGCTTCTGGCTTCCGGTCACAGACGGAGTGTGGGGCTTCTACATAATGGCTTGCTGCATTTAAGGCAAATTTAGGGTTTATCTGCCTTTAGAAAATGTCCTGTTGTCAAAGCCCTTGACATTCCTTAAGTTCACGTCAAACTTCATTTGCCTTGACATATTTCCATAAACAGGGCTCCCCCTCCTATATCCCAAATGGTCATTGGGCCTGAAAAGAGAGCCCTGACTGCCCCACATTTTTTAGAAAACTACAAAATGAAAAGGCGCGGACACTTGAAGGCTGCCAGGCTTCATTAGCTGTTTATTGCTCTTAAGTTCTGCTGGGTTGTAGGGATTTCCCTAAACCCTACACCCGGATTGAGGGCTCTAGGATTCATGGTTTTGGAGGTCTGCAGGGCTTGGTTTTAGGGCAGGTTTTCTGGGTATAGGGCTCTAGCTTAAGACTGTTTGTGAGTGCTGTTATACCTGAGTTGGATTGAGGCCTTGTCGAGTGTGCCAGCTAGAGATTAAGGGGCTCGAAAGCAATGTGAGCGTATATCCTCCAAAGCAAACTTGGCATCACATGTAGACCTCCGTCAAGAAAGGTAATCCTTCCAGGGTTTCTTGTGGAGTTACATCTTTGGATGCGGCAGATGGACAGAGACAGTACGTAAACTCTGCTGATACTGGAACCCCCGACCACCTACTAATACTTTTGCCACTACACTAGAACACGCTATATAATCACAGTTTCCATATCACTTTTCGTATGATTCTCCATAATTGGTTCCTATGTCTCTAATGTAGCCTTATATATCCCAGCACTTTCATTCAAAGGGAAGAGCCTTTGCTTTCTTCCTTGCAGCCAAGGATGCTTATGCAGCGATGCCTGTGGCCGGAAGGCAGGCGAGCCAGATCGCAGAGACTGGTGTTTTGTGAAGGACGGGGAGGGTTTTGGGTTTATGGATGTGGTTCGCTTGGCTTTTGGTGTTCTTCGCTTTGCTACGATTATTCTAGTGGGCTTATTGGGCTTATTGGGCTTTTTGGTTCTGAAGGGATTGAAGCTGGGGGAGGCGGGGGGCTTCTGGTTGACCTCTTTCATTCTCAAAGTATAAAATTTTAGGTGGACCCCCAACTCTGTCATGGTGATATAAAAGCAATACAAGAGGAACCTAATATAATCCCTAGTATCCCTTGTAATCACTATGACTGGGTGCGGGTCCACCTAACCTGACCCCTAAACCCTAAACCCTTGGGCGTCCACCTAAATAAGATCTCTTAGAGCCAGGCATCTGCAATTTAGCGTGTAGCGCTCGGATCATTGAAATTTAGTTTAGCTGTTCGTGAACGCGGCGAAAGGGGACTGTAGGCATGAGATCAAGCCTGTTTCAGAGTACCTGGGCCGCAGAAGTAGGTAAATTTCAAAATAGCCGAAAAGGCAATTATTTTACATACTTTGCGGGTCGTGGTAGTGATAGTCGGGATTACTGAATATGCGGGGGTATTTCGGGCCATCCACATCTTTGGAACGTCTCAAGTGAGGGAGACCAAGGCCCAGCAAAGGCGAGCAATGGCCCTACTGAAAGCTTGACAAACTTGAGAGGTGACTTCGTTTTCACATTTGAAATCATTTTGCACACGGTGATGTTAAGGGCATGATGTGCTGATCCGTGTCCATTTCCTCATGTCCAGATCATAGGTCCTGATCAGTAAGGGAACCATGCTTTGGAGAATGCTGCGAGCAAGTCGGAGCTAGGAAGGAGAGCGCCCAAGACACAACAAGGTTACGGTTACAACCTGTAGCCCGCCCTCCTGGGTGCCATTACAGGCCAGACTGCAGTTCAATGTGCCTAGAATGGAGCCCCGCGTGGGCCTCACACCCTGAACCCTAAGGCCCAACACCCTCAACAGGGAAGTTATCCAGAAAGGTCTCTTGAGTGTCCATGTTTGGTTGGGAGGGTGATACTATCTGGAACGCTCCCACTGAAGCATTTTGTCAACCTAGCTCTCCACCCCCACACGGGAGTTTCGAAAAATGAGCGGCTCCAAAAACGACCCCAACATACCACAGCCCTTCTTGTAGGTATACGGAAACCCCATATCATGTAATGACCCTCTCTGTTGGCAGAGGTGTTGGTTTGTGGAGTTCTTTCGAAGAGGGGCTGTCATGGTAAATATCAACCCTGAAGGCCTAAACCCTGAAACCTAAACCTTAAACCCTAAAACTCTAAGCCCTGAACCCTAGACCTTAAACTCCAAACCCTAAACCCCTGAACCCTTAACCCATTAAACCCTAAACCGTAAGGATCCAGTCTGTCAAGGTTCGAGCCTGGGTGAAGTACAGATGATTGAGGGGTTTCAGGATTTGGGTTTAGGGTTTTAGGGTTTTAGGGTTTATGGGTTTAGGGTTTTAGGGTTTCAGGATTTGGGTTTAGGGTTTAGGGTTTTGAGGGCATACATAAAGGGGTCAAAAAAGGTTATATAAGGTTTTGTAGGGGTTATAGGGGGCTTTATATAGGGCTTATATAGGGTTTATAAAAATTATGGGTCCCTTTCTGGAGGTCCTTACCTTCAGGAGTATATGTTGGTGTCCCTATTGGAGGGGGTGTAGGATTTGGGGTTTGGGGTAAGCAGTATAAAGGGTTCCAGGCTTGCAGTAAATGTTTGTGCATTCGTATTCCAATGCATGTGACGCAAGTGGTTGAAATGAGCCTGCTGCAGTGTTTGGGTGAATTGGGGAAAATGACGACCCTGATTTGAGACACCATGACCTAGGAATTGGGGCTTTTGCCGTTATGTCACGTCAGCAACAACAGAGACCATAACTACCACTGCTACGACCGTGGCCAATGTTACTACGACAGGGGCAATGACTATTACGTCACCCTCCGTGTTCCCATCCACTCCGGCTTGGTCGCTGATCTCAGGCGACTGCAAAACTGACGAGCTCGGTTGCATCATGAGCCCAGGGTACCGTGGAGCTTCAATGTATGAGAGCAATCAGCAGTGCGAGTTCGAGGTCCTCAACTCGTCTTACCAGATGGAAGTGTTGGACTTCCAGGTCGAAGCCGACAATTGGGATTACCTGCTTGTGGATGATGCCCGCTACAGCGGGAAGAAAACGCCACATGGAAAGATGCCCACGAAGACGATCCAATGGTACTCGGATTACAGCGTGGTTAGCTTTGGATGGAAGATTTGCCCAAAGTCTGTTCCAGCTCCTGCTCCATCGCAACTCAGTCAATCTGAAGGTACGAAGTCCCTCGGCGTGCCACTTGTCCACAAAGGGGTTTGCTGGGCCGTTTTGTCCTTGTTGGCACTGTTTTAGTTTGGCCGGCTTCTTTGCCATGGGTCTGCAATGCCAAGCAGGATTTGCTTCAGCACACGTTTCACAGGCATTCACATGCCAAGCCTGGTTTTGGTGGAGGTCCGGAGGAGTTGCATGCATACTGCCCCAAGTTCTCATGGAATTTCAATAACGGCGATGTGCATATGCACTTTGTGGCGCGATTATAGCTTGCACAATCCCAACTCCTGATGCACGGCAACTGCAGATGGCACCCCCGCAAGAAAGATCAGTCCAAATAGATGAAATAAACGATATTTATCAAATCAGAATATAGAGATAATATGGACAACCCACCTTTTCCATGATCCACCGACCCACTGAAAACACTGTAAACACCGATAGAAGCAAGCATGTTTGCATGATCAGATTTTGGATACGCCCCAATATCGCATTGAATTCTATTTGATGTGAATATATTTGGTACCTTATATTCAACTAATGATACGAAATAAGATATATGATATTTCTTTAATCTGGAATGAAATTTCAGGGGAAGCAATCCGTCCGACGGACGCGTAGCTGGCAGTGATCTAAGCATTGCAGTCGTGATGCGGTGTGTAGGTGCTGGGATATAGCTCCAGGTGTTAAGTAGGGGATATGGCGTTGGGACAATGTAGCCGCCCTAACGCCAAGAGGAAACATTTGAACGCGCGTCTCATCTGTAGCCAAGGTCATAGAACATCGAATTGGATATTTGGGAGAACGTTCCTTCCGTCTCCTGTCCCCGCAATAAATGAATAGATCTATAGTCTATATTTCTGAAGTACGAAGGAAGTGCGTGATTTCAGGAATTAACGAATATACTTCAATATTCCAGCGCGGCCACTTGCGGTCATTTCGCTCGCGCGCGGCCTAGGTTTTCCGGCTCACCTTTACAATGCCTCCTGCGGGCTCCCTAGGGGCTCTAAAATCTCGGAGGTTTTAGAGCCCTTCGGAAAAGCTAGAGGCTCTAGAATCTTCGAGATTTTTGGTGTGGGCAGCGCGACCAAAAATCTCGGAGACTTTTGGTCGCACGGCCCTTGCTTCCGGAGTGGTTTTCCGCTCGGCGGAGGAGAGCATAGATCCGGAGAACCAAATTCTTTCAGAATTTATAGGTTGGCTGTATCTGTCCCCGGGGATATATGCGCTCCCCCGAGCCGCCGCGTAGATAGCTCAAGAAAGATAGATGAAGCGGAAAGATCGGGCTGGATGCGGGGGCCGCTCGATCCGAAATCTCTTAAAATTTCGATCAATTTCTCTCTTCGGCTATCTGCGCGGCGGCTCGGTATAGACCCTGGATGGAGATCCAAAATCTTTCAGAATCTATTAGGTTGGCCGTTTTTGGTACTTCAACGACCCTTTCTCTCCCCACGTCAAATCTTGTAACAGGGAATTGCCCCACCTGTTGAAGTCGTCCTGAGGAAGTACCTAACCCGGCTGGCCCACGCAGAAGGCCAGTTGCGATAAGGTCACGACTACTGTCGTGGACAGAGCAGCTACGACTCTGTCTGTCAGAGCAACCTCTGCAGCACGCTGCTTAAAAATCAAATCCACAATGGTCGTCATAGCGTCAAAATTGTGCGTCTAGAAAACTTGAGCTGTATCTGACTGGCATGGCTGAGCTGTGCAACATGTGTCGCAAACAATTTCACAAGTGCCGGCTGAATAAGATGTCCGCTAAATGTATACACTGCAAGCTCACGTGCACTTATTCACGGAGACTTATGTGCTCCCCCGAGTCGCCACGCTGATAGCCCAAGAGGAATAAATGAGGCGGAAAGACCGGGCTGGATATTGGGGCCGCACGATTCAAAGGCCGCGTGATTAAAAATCTTCGAAGATTTCGAGCTATTTCTATCTCCTTGGCTGTCTGCGCGGCGGCTCGGGGCAGAGATCTAAAACTTTGCAGAATTTAGATGTCACTTGCAATCTTAAAATCTTGATAGTTCATTGGGGTTGTACGTGCGAGTTTATTTATTTCTTAGATGTCGGATTTTCCGTTATTTTTTGAAATTAATATTTTCTATTGTTGCAGGCAGCGGGCTAATTCTAATATTCTTTATTTCGATATAAATTAATTGCGGTAGTCAATAGATGATGATCTTCATATTCTGAATTTCTAATATATTCATATATTAGCGATTCAAAATATATGTATGATTTTTTCTGATTTTAATATAGCGTCATATTTATATAAAAATTCAAAAAATAGAAGCTAATATAATCGAGATATTAATCAATATATTCGATATAAGCTTTTATATTAATTATTTTAGAATTGAATCATTGGGATATCTATAGAATATTGGTATCATATATTTCATTATAAAAAAGATTCGATTTTAGTTTATGATATATTTAGAAAGAAATCATTATTTGCAGAAGCAGAATATCGTGATTGGATTATAGTCGTAATGACAAATGATTTGATATGGAAGAAGATATATAGAAATTTTAATGATATTCTTTATAATTTGGCATCTTGAATTTTGAAACGACGCCGGAATTTGAAAATTGAATATTGGTAGTCTAATAATAGCTGAAGGAATTATATATTTGGAGATATTGCTATATATATTGAATCGATCTTCTAAGAAATAGGAGATCGTCTCGAGGTATTCTTATAGAGACGGATTTATAGAATGCAAACTAAGCATTTGGGGAGATATCTCAGAATTTGATGATTCTTTTTTCGTAGGCAATTTAATGCGATCTATTTTTATTTCTTATTTTATACGCAATCTTCTATAGATATCTAGACTTCTAATTTCAATTCGAATCCCGAATCGTGATCTAGGTCTATTTCTCTATTGGATAGATTTGGGGGCTCTATTTCTTTGATATTTTCTGAAATATCGTCTGATAATTATTAATCTTACGGGCGAATATCATGAGATCATTCTGTAAGAATCTCATATGATATCAGATATTCTCATTAATCGTGGATATTTTTCGCGCTGATTAATATCGATCAAGGTATGGTCCCCGAGAGACCCCAATTCCCTATCTCAGATCTATAGATTCCGGCGAGCCATTGCGCAGACAACCAAAGAGAAAGAAATAATTCGAAATCTCGGGAAATTTTTTTCGTGCGACCCAAATTTCGTTCCGATCTTGGGCTAGTTGTTACGCGGCGGATCGGAAAAATATATAATATCCGTAGATAGATGCGACCAATCTATAAATTCTGAAAGATCTAGATTCTCCATCTCGGGCCTATATATTCGACCGACAAATTACGCATATAGCTAAAGAAAGATGAATCATATAGAATTCCGCTCCAGGGAGCAAGGACCGCAGACAGTCAAAGAGAAAGAAATAATTCGAAATCTCGAGAGATTTTTTATTCCTGCAGGCCAAGTTCTCCAGTCCAGAATTTCTGCTTTATTTATCTCTCTTGGATCAATTATTGCGTCGTAGCTTGGGGATCAGGAGAGCCGGCTCTTTACATTCCGTCGAGCAATCCCATAAAGAATCAAAGAGAGAGATGAATCATTCGCAATATTGCTCGGGCGGAGGGGAAAGACCGCGCGACCAAAAATCTCCGGGATTTTTGGTTGCGCTGCCCGCATCAAAAATCTCGGAGATTTTAGAGTATCTAGGGAAAGAGAAGTAGGCTTGGCATCAGGCGTAAATTAAATCCCCAGCTTCTAAACCCTGGCTCATATATGAATATCCCTCAACGCTCCATCTTCTATCGCAAGTCCGTAATTGAAACCTGAAAGCCCCAAACCCTGCAGCGCTAAAATCTTAATATCTAAATCCTAAACCTAATATATTCTATATATGCAATTGCGACAACTACAATTTCCAATGCTTCACCGCACGCAACCACCAGTCCTGCAGCGGACCCTGCTTCGTCTGGCAACGGCCCGGAGGAGAGCTCAAAATAAGATTTCTTGACCCTACCGCTCGATTCCATATTGGATCATACGGCGGATACGTCGGTGAGCTAGACCGCAAAGCTGGCCTTGGCAGCATTGGCATCTCAGAATCTTTTGAAATGAAGATTTTCAGATAATCAATCGTATGATCTTCATGTAAAAGACTAGCTTTTCCGAAAATTCCTAAATTCTCCGAAATTTTAGAATCCCTATAAAATCCGCAAGAAATATTCTAGAGACGAGCCTAAAAAAGCGAGACCGCGTGCGGCCGAAATGCCAACAATATCACGCTAAAATATTAAATATAAATTTATCAATTTTCAAAATACGATATACGAATATAAATATCTATATAGATAAATGAGAAATAATTGAATTGTTTCAAAGAACGATTTTCATATATTCTTTAAGAAATATATTCTCTTAGTCAATTATATCTTCTTATGAAAAAAATATATGAACGATATTATTTTAGATAACCTAATTCAAAAATATAAGAAATTTCTTAATCATTTTAAATATTTTCTCTAAATATATATTCGAAAGATATCTATTTCTTCTATAAATTTCTTAAAAGAAAATAATATAATATTATTAGTTCTGGGGTCCGGTATAATTGAGAGAAGAATTTAGAATTAAACCTTAAACCCCGAATCCCTATCTCCCTAAATCCTAAACCCAATCACGTCAGCCCCCAAACCTATATTAATAATCATTAAATAAGCTTAAATTGATTCGTCTCCGAAATCTTTTCAAGAAATCATATCAATAATCCTATTATCATTCAAAATTCATTATCACGAATATCTGAAATAAATCTATAAATATAGAAATCGAAAAAAAGATATTCTCCGAATTATCCCAATCCTAAAAAATATATTTGAAATATAGATAAAAATGAAATTAAGAATATACGGAAATAATAATCATATCTTCTATTCTTGGCCCAATATTCTCGAAATATAAAAATTCATATCTATAAGATCTATATTTGAAATCCATAAATAGATAATTAGATGAACTTTGCCATTTTAATTTCTTCCCGATTAGCATATTTTAAATCTCTCGTTAATCTATATTGATAGTTTAGACATTTTTGAATATTAAGAATTGACCCGTTGCTGAATACCCATAATGGGAAATCCGATGAATAAGTATCATGTAAGATCGCACGTGAAGCCTGCTGAATCGTCAAAATATAAGACCGCATTTGACATACAGATTCTGAAAGATTTTGGATCTCCGCCCCGGGTCTACACCTTCCACCGAGCCGCCGCGCAGACAGCCGAAGAGAGAAGTGATTCGAAATCTTGAGAGATTTTTGGTCGCGCGGCCCCCGCATCCAGCCCGATCTTTCCGCCTCATGTATCTCTCTTGGGCTATCTGCGCGGCGGCTCCGGGGAGCGTATAAATCCCTGTGGACAGACACGGCCAACCTATAAATCCTGAAAGAATTTGGTTCTCCGTCCCGGGTCTATACGCTCCGCCGAGCAGCCGCGCAGACAGCCACAGACAGATAAATCACGCGGAAAACCGCTCCGGAGGCAAGGGCCGCGCGACCAAAAATCTCCGAGATTTTTGGTCGCGCCGCCCGTACCAAAAATTTTGGAGATTTTAGAGCCTCTAGCTTTTCCAAAGGGCTCTAAAATCTGCGAGATATTAGAGCCCCCAGGGAGCCCGCAGGAGGCGTCTTAAAGGTGAGCCGGAAAACCTAGGCCGCGCGCAGCGAACTGGCCGCAAGTGGCGGCGCCGTAATATTGAGGTATATAAGGATCAGAATCATAAATCGATTTCAATCTACGAATATGAGCCTTTATAATAGAATAAAAGCTAGATGAATTGATAAATATTCATCAAATCCCAAGGCCCCTGATTTCGGACTTTTCTCGTCGGATTCCAGCCGAAGATTCGTAGCAGGTCTTTCCAGTTGGTGCCTGCAGCTGTTAAATAACCGCTCTATGCGTTCATACTCCTGCGGCATGAGAGCAGGGTCGTGACAGAATCCACACTTGCAGATATCAATCCCAAACAGGAAATAAAGAAGCCTTCTGCTAGCTGACACCTCTTCACAGCAGGCAACATTAATTAGTTTCCCTAGATAGCGGCAAACCCAAGATAGACCCCAATGTAGCCTAATCCTATTGTTGGGACACCTAAAAAGGTACCCCTGATTTTGGGAAACCCCTAAATTGTTCGGCTCGAAGTGGCTGGAGGCTGCAAGAGGGCTTTGTGATATCTCTTTGGGCTAGGGTATGCTAGACATCTTGTCAAGCTATCCCTGCCCCCTGAACCCTTCATGAGAAACTATTACTAGCAGTTTCCATATCGTGTCGGAAAGGTCCTCTAGTCCTTCAGCAACAAAGTGTAGGCCTTGAAGCCAAAGAGTGGGCAAATAAGAGAGAGAGGACAGAGGCAAAGCAGGAAGGACTGTTTCTTAAGCCTCCGCACCCTTGCCACTGCGTGCATCTTTGAGGGTGGCTTTAGCCCAGTGTAGACGTGATGGCTGCTATTATGTCAGGCTCACTGAATGAAGTATGAGACTGGGTGCTTAGATCTGCTGTTTGCAAAGCTATGATGTGCTGCGCGAATGCTCCCGAGCTAAGACCACGAGAGCTGTAATAGAGGACCAAATGCAAGGGGTAATGAAATGGAAGCTAGGGTTTGATTGGGGTTCGTAATGGGGTTCTATATGTCCCTACATAACATAACCCCTCCATGCAATATGTTCCATTTCAATTATCTTTTGCCAGTTGATTCTCCATGATAAGGGTTCATGCCACTATGCATCCCATTCGTACATAACTACTACGGCGAGAAGCGGTTTGCGTCTCGTGGTTATCTATCGTCTTCCTGCGTCGGATATTCGGATTCAGCACAGAGGTCCTACCCAGCCGCGGATCTTGCTTTGCTGACTGCAAAAGGGAGGCGGTGAAATGCAGCTGCACGACACCCTCCCCCCAACAATCAGTATGGGGTGGTTTCCTAAAATTCGGGAGAATTTTCGGGGGGTCCCAGTAATAAAGAAACAACATATTTTGGTTCTATATATCGGGGTCCCCTTGTGTTGTTGGCGCCAAATCTTGAAGCTTGCTGCGGTGCTATGACAAAAGGCACGTCATAGCGTAAGTATGTTTTGTTCTGGACTCCTGCGAAAATGTCTAAAACTCCTGGGGCCTCAGGGGCTTAGGGTTTAGGGTTCAAGGGTTTAGGGTTTGAATTACTGGTTCTGATTTCCCAAGCCCGTTGCAGGAGAATGAACAAGCAACCAATGAACAAACCGATATTGATCCTTTTGGGAACTCGACTCCCCAAATTGGATAGAGCCATCCCGAATTCTCAGAGCTTACAGCTACTAAGTGTCCTGTTCTGGGAGTCCACAGACCCTGATTGCAGGTCTATAAGCAGGCCCTTACCAACCTCCACATAGACCGTATGGCTTCCATATGGGTCATATGAAGCTTCCTAAGCATTTCGCCACGTGATCCCCATGGCATTTCTTTTTCAAGGGCCCCTAGGCGGACGCCATACAAGGAAACCCTCGACCTTGCCTGTAACCCCAATTACCGACAGTTCTACGCGGTATGAAAGGGGTAACTACTACTAAGCTGCAGGTAATTGAGGTTACAGGAAAAATCCCTGCACCCTAAACCCTGTATAATCCCATTATGGTAGTTTCCATATTTTCTTTTCCATTATCACCGTATATCCCCAATGTACTATGTTAGTCTCCATTTTCTTTTCCATTATCCCTATAATAACCTTAAATCATATAACCCCAATGTACTATGCTAGTCTCCATTTTCTTTTCCATTCTCCCTAGAATAACCTTAAACCCTATAAACCCTGAAGCCAGCCACCTTTAGCATCCCGCAGCTCTTCGTGCATGTGCCGAGGTTTTGGTGCAGGATCCCATGCTTCCTCCAGGACCCTCCTTGTAGCCTTAATTGGGTGTATATGGTCCCTAATAGTATGTACTTAGGCCCTAATAGAGGGTAGGAGGAGGGTCTAGGCTCTGACATGATGTATGAGCTACTTGGGGGGTCAGGGGGACTTAGTAAGTGGGTTGATTGGGGTTGTTAACGTACTTACTAAGTCCCCCTGAGCCTCCAGGTATAGTCTAAACTCCTCGTCTCCACCTTAATAACCTCTGTAGTATTGTAGGGTGTAGGGTCTAAACTCCGAGTATCCGGATTTAGCGTCTCAACTCCGAGTATTGCCCTGAATCACGCCTATAATAGTCACCTATATAATCCGTTATATAACCCCTTTAGAGCACAGTTCATATGCCCTCTGAGCCTGGCTACACGGTCTCCCACAAGTGCTAAACCGTGTCAAGCTGAGGATCTGCAGTGTGGACACCGGGGTTGAGTGCAGTGTTTTTGGGCCGCGACGCCTCGTGTTTTGGGAGCGCAAGGTGTGGTTGGATTGAGTGGTGGGTCTGGGCAGCTGATATTTAGTATTTAGGGTGTCTCAAAAAATTCGAGATTTTTTTGGCCGAACGATGCACCGTGTATTTACCGCCTCCGTCTGATATGGTGGAGCTGCCAAAGTCAAAGGCTGACAGCGAAAATTGGCCTCTAACTTTGGTTGCTGCCATGTCAGTCATTCGCCAGCACGACAGGAAGACTGGCGTGGGCCTTGCCGCGCCACTGACTCATGTCAGCGTCTTCTCATGCTGACAGCACTGCGGCAGGAACCAGGCAACCTCACTTGCAACTTCGCTTTGGCGAATCGTGCCAGGTGCTACTGTTTCCTACATGGTTTTGCCCGATGAAACGGCTCCGAATCCCGTCCTGCAGCGCCTCGGCATCAATGCCAGATGTAGCCCTGCTGAAAAAACTGCAAATAAATTCACGGCAGCCGCTCTTCCTCTCAATCATCAAAGGCTCTTTGAACTCTCTGAACATTGAAGCTGTTCAGCACAACTAGCCCTACATACCCGGAGCTTGAATCAAGTTTATGGGTTTAGGGGTCATGGCAGGAGTTACCACCTGACACTCTTGGATGACTTCCAACAGGGTGCTATGGGCCTAGTGATGTATTATGATGCTTAGATCCGTGTCACATAACAAGCCAGGAATGATGGGTTTAGGGTTTAGGGTTTAGGGCAAAAGGGATGTGCAGAATACATTGTTTTGTGGTTGGCCTCGCACGCGATTTTGGAATGGAGACGTTGTGGAGAAAGGTCATCTCATCGGTGGTGCGAATTACTATGCAGGTGATATAACTGAATGGACTTTTGAACAAAAAGAACTTGCATTTGAAAACTGTTCAACTAAGACTGCTTTGCAACTCATGTGCGCTGCTATAGTAAACTGCATGCGTCAAAATATCGACATTGTTAACTATGCTCAAGACAACAGACTACATTCTGCGCCATGCGCCGAAATCCCGTTGGACTTGAACTAGCTAGATGAGAGCCTTTGTCCTAAACACTGATCAAGTCAATGGAGATGCCGTTCGAGCTTTTGTTAGGTTTGCAGATGGTTTAACGTGCTGATATAAACTTGGACGGAGTGATACACGAGTTGTTCGCAATCAATCTTAACTCTCTGCAGGGCAAGCAGGCACATTAGATGCCTCAGAGACACTAGACCACGTGACCACGTTGTGAATTGAATGTGATCGTGTCATATCCAACTAAATTCGAGAAGCTCTCAGAGCACCCTCGGCAGCTTAAGAATTCAAGGCAGAGTGACGCAAGCTCATCCGAACCAAGTTACTTACGGAAGTGCCGGATTGATTACGAGCCTTTCCGATGAACTTGTTCCCAAGTGCGGCAAAGCCAATGCTTTCAAATCCCAGAGAGGCTGCCACGAAAGCATGCATCGTCCCCATGCTTAGTTGGCAATGGGTGAGCGTCTGAAAGTTGACGCGCAAAAAGATCGAAACTACTGTAGGGATCCAGTTTTCCATTCCCATTCCCAAAAAGCATGAGCAAGCTGAATTAAGACACCCAACTTCGCCATGAGCATCCCCGTCGTAGCCAATCCGGCCAACGCAAGAGAACGTATGCTTCCGAGACTTCCACCTCTCAACTGGAGTTTCATTCCCCCACTATGAAATCACATCAAGTCCCCTAGTATTCATATTCATGGGGAGAACATAACATTACGCGCTAAAGTTGCTTTTGACTTGCCACCCCTGACTATGCAATCTCAAATCAACATGCTTGGCAAGGAAAGTTCACCTGGCCCAGACATATATATGAGCTATAGTCTACACTCCTAATATCCCCTTCAAGAACCCCTATAATTTTCCCCTACATACCTCCTTATATAAACCCCTTCAAGGAGTGTAGACTGTAACTCATATGACACTCGGAATGTATTTCAATGTTGGGATGTTGGGCAACCTGAAAAGTGCAACCAGGCATCCCAAACACTCTAACTTAAGACAACCTCATGGGAATGGGTGATATAAGGACTCGTGTAGGGTTGCGAGGTCCGGCGGGGACTATATACCACTATAGGGATCCGGTCACTCACGCCCAGAAGCGTAAGAATGGTGCTTCCTGAAAGCATCCCCTCATCAGGCCCTCCAAGCCCAGGAACAGACCCTGAACACCACAGCAATGACATACAAGCGGTCAGCGCTTTCCAGGGGGCTCATCTCATGGGGTGTCCACAGCTGTTGCTGGGCTTTGCCACAGCCGTCCCCGACATGCAGGGTCTGAATGATGCCTTTTAATGATTGTGGATCTTTTAGGGTTTACGGGGACTAGAGGTTTCAACAAGCTACTACTCCTGCTACGACGACAAGGCTGACGACGATGACGGCGGCAACGACGAACCAGGACGAGGACTAGGAGAATCAGGGAACGAGGACAGGGACGAGCATTGGGACGAGGACGACAATAACGACAACGAAGACCATGACACGTCCACGACGACACGACGACGGCGCGACGACGACGACGACGACGACGACGACGACGACGACGACGACGACGACGACGACGACGACGACGACGACGAGGACGAGGACGAGGACGAGGACGAGGAAGGAAATCCCTTACGCTTAGTGCACCCATCATGCAGCATTGTGTTCTTTCATCTATGGGGCTCAAAGCAGAAAAAGGGTCCCTCATTGTGTACTTCGAAATACCATGATCCTTACTCTTATGACTCCCAAATAAGATGTTTGGACATCCACATATTTCAGGACCTTGCTTCGGAAGTTGGCTATTTTCTTGCAGCGCGGCTGTGCCAGGCTTGGATGAAACTTGGATCCCCGTGCAGAGTTGAAGGCTGTCAGGTTCTAGGGGTATCATCCGGGAAAATCATTCTGACCTCAAGGACACACTGGCAATTTCGGTCAAGATATTCAGAGAAAGGGGCGGCGGCCACAGAAAAATGACAGCCAGAGGAAAACTTCATCATAGCATCGCTGGGACTACATGCATTATTTGCAGAGGCGGCAAACCTTGGGAGAGTAACGGCAACAGCGTTGATAGCAATGATAGTCAGGGAGAAGGTGTTAACGCCAGCGCAGTGATGGGGGCGGCCTGGTGCCGGTGCCGGTGCTGGTGCAAGTGCCGGCGCTGGCGCTGGCGATTGTTGGTGTTGTTGTGGCTGTTGCTGTTGCTGTTGCTGTTGCTGTTGCTGTTGCTGTTGCTGTTGGTGTTGCTGTTGCTGTTGCTGTTGCTGTTGCTGCTGTTGTTGCTGCTGCTGTTGCCGTTGCTGTTGCTGTTGCTGT
>CAJNIZ010043462.1:732-14984 GCA_905231905.1 Symbiodinium pilosum
ACATACATACATACACAAACACATACACATACACATACACATACTCATACACATACACACATACACACATACACACATACACACACACACATACACACATACATACATACATACATACATACATACATACACACAACAGACAGACATACATACATACATCACATACGGGCATACGTTCATACCGACAGACATACATACATACGTACATACATACGTACATACATGCGTACATACATACATACATACATACATACATACATACATCACAGACAGACAGACGGGCGGACGGACGGACGGACGGACGGACGCACATACACACGTTCATACATACCTACATACATACGTACGTACGTACATTACATTACATTACATTACTCAAAACACACAAAATTGCATTGCATTGCATTACATTATATTACATTACGTTACATTACATACACACAGACACTGTGTATATGTACATACACAGAGCATACAGGATTGCAACGGCTCCTGTCAAGAATCAGAAAACCCACAGGACATGTCTTGAGAAAGTGCCACTTCGGAGAGCAAACAACCTATAGTCCCCCTTAAGTAGACAGAATATGGGGTATATGGGGATCTTGTTATAATATACCCAAAGCCATATTCATATTCTATCTACTTAAGGGGGACCATACAACTACGAAATGATTGCCGCACGGCAGCGTTGCATTAACTACACCACACCTGAAGCCAGGCAAAAACTTACCTTGAAACCGAAGCCCTAACCCCTAAACTGCAGCCCTAAACCCGGCACCCAGTTTACTCCCGGCCATGACCGGGTTGACAGGAGCCCTCCCCTACGCTCAGCAGCCCTCCCCGACGCTGTCCCAAAGTCTCTTACTGTCGAAAGTGAAGGGTCTGAATTGAAGGTGTGTAGGAGTTGGTCAAAGCTGAACCAGAGGAAGCTGGGCTAAGCATGTATGGGTTTTACAGTCAGCTTGCTGTGTTCAGACGATCCGCACGGGGTTCTAGGTATGGCTCTGTTATGGGTTCTCCGAAACCCTTCCCTATGCTGCCCCCACTTATGGTGCCCCTTTCAATTAGCCCCAAATGACGCCAATAAATGAAAAGCCTGGGAAGAGTAGCGTTGCGGGGTGTAGTAGGCCAACCCTGATTCTGGGGCTTTACTGTGGGGCGGGCTCCTGTCCACTTTCCCAGAGGGTCCAAGTACCCAATAATTAGGTACTTGGGTTTTGGGTATAACTAAATATAATATAGGTTTTGGGTAAGTATATGATTATCAGGTACTTGGACCCTTAGGGCTTTTTAAAACTCAGCGCAGAACTGCTTTGCAGTGGCTGGCCACATGGTACAGAGCTTAGGGCAGATGTCGGAAATTCTGCGATGCGGGGCCGCGGGGCCTAAATAGCTTGAGACAAACCCAAAGTCCTAAAGTCCTAAACCCCTGGGTTGGCCCCTAAAACCAATTGAAACATATTAGTATATATGGTCCCCTATTAAAGCCATTAGGGAAAATATTAAATATCCCAGGGGCCTACCCAGACCCTAAACCCTAAACCCTAAACCCTAGACCCTAAACCCCAAAAAACAAAATCCTAAACTCTAAACTCCATGGCTCTGGATGGCCCGTCACTTCCCCGCTCCCGACTTTGCTTGAGAGTCCTTAGAGCTCTGCGGATATGTCTCGCTTCGCCGGTACGCCAACCTCGGCATAGGGTTTAGGGTCTAAGGTTAGGGTTTAGGGTTTAGGGTTAGGTTTAGGGTAGGAACATACCTGTAAAACCTGGGATCAAACTAGCCCTAAACAGGTACAAAGTATAGGCTTTTCAAGGCACAAAGTAGGTAATGATTCAAGACTGAGACCCCCAGAAAAGTTACAGCAGCGCAGCATAAATCCCAAAAGGGTCCAAGTGCTCAATACCTAAGGTGCTTGGGCTTTGGGTAATGGTAATTATAGTACAGGTTTGGGCAAGTATAAAGGGTACTCTTGCAAATGGACCAGTCGATTCTTCTAAGCTGCAGCTGGGTAGCGCCACTGCTGATCAGGTTTACGTAGACCATCCGAAGCAATTATTATCAGACTTCCTTACTCTTTGAGGTTCAAGTTTTCGATTTGCACCGCAAACGAAAACCTCACGGATCCAGATAGCCCAGAGTAAGAACAATGCATTGATTTCAGGGCCCAAAGAGTTTTTTTGTAGACTTGGATCTCCAGAGAAATGGACACATACGAGATGCCAAGGTCTGTCTTAGATGAGTCGTGTACTGCGAACCATGCACTGTTTGCTTGTATGCATGTTTTCCCTGGTTGAGGATCTGAAGCATCACGTGTGAAGCATTATGGGTTTAGTGTTTAGTGTGTAACGTTAGGGGCAAACTAAAGGAAGGCCTAGACAAATCATCTGTGGTTTCGGGATGTCACATTCAAATTATGTGTGAATCACATCGCAGTATATTTCTAATTATGTAGGCGCCTACACTACCAGAAGGCCTTCAGTAGGAAGCTTGAGCATGAAGATTGCTAATTCAGGTATTTCCAGTACGTAGTGGGCATCCCCTCTCTTTCGATTTCTTGCAAAATGCGCAACCCTATACCCTGTAAGCCCTCAATCGTAAATTTCGGGGGTGCATGGCAACTCCTTTGCTGTCACATTTCCTAAGGGTCCAAATACTCAACAACAATCATATGCTTACCCGAAACCTGTACCATACACACTAGTACCGAATGCCCAAACACCTCATCATTGGGTACTTGAAAGCTAAACCCTATATACCCCTATATATCCCCTTAAGGACCTAAATATTGGGTCCTTGGACCTTCTGGCCTTCTACCCGACCCCCTTGCGTGGTGACTAACTTTAAGTCTCGTGTTTTCTAGATGCAAAATGAGGCACCACCAGAAACAGCTCAGTAGGGCACAAGGGTCTAGAAAAAACCCATGAGGTGGAAGTGGCGGTGTAGAGTTTAGGGTTTTTGGTTTAGGGATGTGTGTTCAACCGTCTGAACAGGGCCAGGGAACGCCTCATCAATGATGACGTCTTGTTCCTCAACGCCACCTGCGGCAGTTGCAGGTTTGGATATGTTTTCGGGTATGCATGGGTAAACAATTCAGCGCTGAGAGCTCATATGTAGTCCAGATTGAGGACATCTGTGCTTTGCATTTAAGGGCTCTGGATAATCGCGTAGCTCCCCCCGGCCCTAAACGCTAAATCCTGAAACCCTCAACCCAGAACCCGAAGTCCTAAACCCATGAACCGTAAACCCTGAACCCTAAACCCTCAGCGACAACATCCCAAGTATCGCCTTTGGGATCGTACAGGCTCGCGCTCAGCAGTGAGTAAACACAGCGAAAATGCAGTTACTACATAGATCAGTCATCCCTATATAGGGTTTAGGGATATATGACAGCAATAATTCAGAATCAAATGGATAAGAAATTGATTAAGAAAATGGAAAAGCTGGGGGTTCATAGAGATGTATGAGCTATAGTCTTAACTCCTGGTATCCCATTTAAAATCTCGTATATTAGGCCCCCATATATCCCCGTAGATAACCCCCCTTTTAAGGCGTTTAGAGCCGAAGTCATCGCAAAGGGTCCATGTAGCAATATAAGATATACTTGGGCCCCAAAGTAATTATATGGAAGCCCTTTTGGGCCCAAAGTATATACCTGGACCCCCAAAGTATGCAGAATAACGGCCTGTTTTGCAATATCTGGCGGTTGCGTGCCATTTTTATCTACTGTTGGGATTTTTTTGACTATATACCTACATGAACCCTTTGGGCATGCGGTAGTCCTAGAGTCAGTGTGCGGTGGCCACATGATAACTACCCACCTGGAACTGTTCCTGATAAAGCCCAGGTGCCCTAAACCGATCCCCTAAACCCGGGTATAATAGGATCCGGAGGTGCCATCAATGCATAGGGTGCAGATATCCTAGAGGGCCAAGTGTCTGACACCTATGATATAGGAACCATGATGCCAGTCGTGACTCGGCAGCTTCTGAAAATCGGGGCCCCAAGGGGCCCGTTCTCAAAGCACAGGCTAATCTAGAATAATTTCAATTCCCAGTTTAAGGCCATTGTAGTACTATTCCCTATATAAAGCACCTTTTAGATTGAGGTCGGGTGAGGTCGCTTTTAATTGCCCAGAAAACAGGTTGTCCAGGATGCCGTAGGGCTACAGGAGGCGGGCTTGTGAAGGAAAAGCCCTCTAGTCCCCCTCAAGTAGGTAGAATGTTAGGGTTATGTTGGGGTTATATTGCGATACTGGAAACTAAAATGGAAACGACTATTTAGGGTTTAGGGCTGTTAGGGTCATTCTGAGAAAAACTCTGCTCCGGTTTTCCTTACTGGCTCTTAGCAGGGCATAAAGGAATAAATTGTTTAGGGTTTAGGGTTTAGGGTTGATGTAGGGATCGACTTTCCCTTGTTCACTACAGTTTTCGTGCAACCTGGGACCAACGTCGGCCGGCATCCTCGATCCACGTCCAAAATCTTTTCCGCAGCTGCCCTAAACCCTGAACCCGAAGCCCTACTCCCTAAACCCTAGACCCACAAGCCCATATCAACTTACCACTACTTAGCATACCCAAATTTCCTTAACTTCAAATTTCAATGACCTCCCCCAAACCCTAGGTAATGGTAACACTGTCCAGGCATCCTTTTTTGGGGCACCTGAAGCCTGAACGCCTAAATGCAAAAATATTTGAACCCTGCAATCGAAAAGTACAAGCCTTAAAACTTTCAACCCTAAACCCAGAGGGTCCAAGTAGTCAATACTTAGGTACTGGCAATGGGTTTTGGGCAATAGTAATTATAGTATAGGTTTCGGGCAAGTATATGATATTTAGGTACTTGGACCGCTAGGGCCCACCGCAAAACCCCAAAAAACAAACGAGGCTGCGGCCGAATTTTGTGTAGAGGTGCGTCAGATGATCTACAAGCTCGTTGAAGGTTGGTCTGTCCTCAGTAAATTGCTAGAATCATTAAGGTATCCCAAAATTAGGGGCAACAATTTGGGGTTCCCAATAATCAGGATTATAGGTTTGTGGGTCTACAAGAGCATCCCACTATTTGTGGAAAATACTACGTATGTTTTTCCAGAAAAAACTTAGGGGAAGAATGGAGAATGAAGAGAACATGTCTTGGACACTGGGATGATTGACGGATTTAGGGTTTATAGGGGCTGGGTCGATACACGAGTGTTATCCATACTACTGCGGCAGGACGACAATCCGTCGCACTTGCGCTATCTTACATAAGTTCTGCAGCACTCTTGCGCAAACCCCCTTCTTCGTAGACTCCTGCACCAAGTCCTTGACCCTCAACAGCTTAAGTGTTATGAACTTATTCCGGTGGATTACAGTAAATTCCGCCGCTAGCCAGGCCACGGGAAACACAGTTCAGTGCACGCCGCGCCCTCAAAGCAGGCAGATGCAACAATACTTTTTCCTCGTGATGTTATACTTACAAAGCAATACATGGTATTACTTGCGTATATGGGTCCTTAGTGTTATTCAGGTACCAAGACACAGCACAAGATTGGTTGGTACTCTAGGGGTTAAGGGTTTCAGGTTTTGGGTCTAGGGTCCAAAACCAGGTCCTCAGCGACTGCCCGCCCCTCTTGATGTAGGTTCTAGTGCTTTTAATGATGGAGCCTGTGGAATACAGGAGTACAACTAGTTTCAGTTGCATTGTCCTTTTACGTAGGGGCTTCAAAATACCTAAGCAGAAGACACAAAGTCACTGATAATAAGGTTTCCCGTGTGGCTACTTTTGGGCCACAAGTAACTGCATGGAACCCTGCCTGAAGGGTCCAGAGGCAATTTTAACCTACTTATAGCTGCAATTCTGACCCCAAACACTACCTGAATCCTCTGAAGCTGTACGTTAGTTCTAGGTATGCATGGACAACCAGATCATGAGCAAGCAAATAGCTATCAGAAAATTATCACTGTCCTAATTTGGGGGGGTGCAGGGGTTGGGCTTACCACAATCTATTCATTATCACCCAGGTGACACGGAAATACGTATAACTGCTGCTCACAACCCCAGCTTCCACTTCGTTAGCCAATGTTTATCCATGTGATTCTCCATCATTGGGGTAATTTCCTTGTAGAAACCCTATACGACACAATAAAAGCGCCAACCCCGTGAAACCTAAATCACTACTTGCCTAAATCCTAAATCCGTAAACCCAAACCTCAATTTTCGAAGCCTTAAGCCCAGAACACAAACCCTAAGGTTCCAAGTACCTAATAATCATATACTTCCCCCAAACCTGTACTAAACCCAAACACCTAATTATTGGGTACTTGGACCCTTAGGGAAAGTAGCAGGGACTGAGGTCCCGACATCTGGATTGGACGTCAGGGTTCTTTGAAAGGCCTCGATGAGCTGCGAAGGAGCCTAGGCTCTTTTCATTGCATTTTGGTTGGGTTTAGGGTTTAAGGGTTTAGGGGTTTAGGGTTTAGGGTTTAGGGATTTAAGGATTTAGGGATTTAGGGCTTTAGGGTTTAGGGATTACTTACTTAGAAATCCGTGATGGTCGGCTCCAGACGTGGGCCACCATGAACCAAGGGGTTCGCGCGGGATTGTCGCGGATTATTCGGGCTGACTCACACGAGGACTCCAATCAGCCCAATGTAGTACCTAATAATCATACACTTACCCAGAACCTATACCATAATTACTATTACCCAAATCCCAAGTACCCAATTATTGGGTACTTGGACCCTTAGGGTAGGTAATGTTTATAGAATTGAAGCTCCAGAAAAAGCCACGCAATAGCTTGTTGGGCCTTGTCCATTTAGGCTACGGCGTCTTGATTGCATGAGGGATTCTGTAGATGATATAGGGAAGGGTTAAGAGTTGAGGGGATTATGTAGGGGGCATACGCCGCAGTGTAACGGGTAGATAGGACTATACATGCTTGAACTTCGTGGGCTTGCATTCTAAAATTAGTAGGGGTTCTACACCTGTTGTATCATGGTTTTACAAGGACTATGCAGGGAGTTGTCAGGTATTGAAAGTTCATAATTAGTCTGAAGTCTTGTTTTGGTATCTGCGTTCCCTATGAAAAAAACAAATAAGAATTAAATTGTAATCATAGAGTCCTGTAATCAAAGTCAACATACTGAAGTTTAAGCGCTAGGCTTTGGGCTTGTTCAGGGACTTGGGGGTCATATAAAACAATTCAGTGAGACCTGCACAAACGAATCACATGCCATTCCTCTGGTACAAGGACGGGATCTCAAGTGCATGTCATGAAGTTCCCAATCCCTAAACCCTATACTATAGTAGTTTCCGTTTTCTTTTCCACTATCCCCATATAACCCCATATAACCCTAAACCCTATACACCCTACACCCTAAACCTTAAACCCTAAAGCTGCTGCTGCACTTCCTAGTTTCTGTTGCCACATCTAGGATGTCTCTATGACAAAAAATCTGAAAACCAACTCTTGGCTTTTGCAGTCAGACATCCTAAGCACCCTCAACCCCTCTCAACCCTGAAGCTCCAAAAACTTACCTTCCAACAGAACACCATAGAACCCTTCATGCCCAAACTCCTCAGCCCTCACATCCTGAACCCCCTTTTGATATCTATGTTGTTTGTTGGTTCTGTGCGCTCCACGCCCTTCGGGCATGCTGGTGTTGCACGAATCATAGGCCCCTAAAACACTATTCATGTTCAGTCCCACGCTTCCCCAGAGGGTCCAAGTACCCAGTACTTAGGTACTTGAGTTTTGGGTAATAGTAATTATAGTATAGGTTTTGGGTAAGTCTTTGATTATCAGGTACTTGGACCCTTAGAGTTGAAAGGCTAGTGAACTCAAAAGACTTTAGGGCGTAGGGCCTAACGCTTAGGAATCTTCAAGCCAGAACCGTAAGTCCCAAACCCTAAATCCTAAACCCTGAACTCCACTTGAAGGCTCAGCCGATGAGCCCCTTATAACCTACTTACCAATCCCCCTCGGCGCTGAAACCCTAAATCCAAAATCCCCTAAACCTAACCCTAGGGCTCCAGTTACCTATATCATGGGTTCTGGGTACTATATACCCTATAGTTACATAGACCAGTAGCCTACTATTTAGGTAAACCCTGAACTTTTCGGGCCCTGCCACCTCACTTGGCAGCTTTGGCCGTTTCCCACGAGAGACTTGGATGACCTGAGGGCTTTCTTGTTGTCAGGCTTCATGGTTTAGAGTGTAGGATCAAGGGTTGGAGGCTTTCATGAATTCTGGGGGTCTCTTTGACAAGCATATTGGGTTATATCCGGGCGAGATAGGGCTGAGGGTTCGGGGATTAGGGTTAGGGATTTCCATAAATTAGGGGGGTGGGGTACCTTGTTCCGGGCCCAAATACATGCATTCTAGTCTTATTGTACATTGGAGTGTGTATCCCGGATCATGCACCGCAAAAAAAAGACGGTTGCAAAGCAAGCCTGCCTAAACCCTCAACCCTGAACCCCAAACCCTCAACCCTAAACCCCCTAAACCCCTAAACCCCCTACCCCCTAAACCCCCTAAACCCTAAAACCTAAACCTGCTCCAAGCCTGTGTTGCGGAATGGTCGGCCAAGGCTACTTCAGGCCCCGTGCTTTTGGTTACATAGACCCTTGAAACAAAGGCAAAGATGCCAGGATATTATGTACAAAGCCCTGTTTGAGGATATAGCAGTGGTTCCTCTGAGCACGGTTTAATTGGGAAGTATGAAGCTCAGAGGTGTAGAGTTTACCATTTTGCTGGTTTAGGGGGTTATGCTATTGCCCAAGCGTCCAAGAACCTAATGAGCAGCTACTTGGGTTTTTTTAACAGGAAGTATAGTACAGGCTGCAAGTACAGATATGAGAATTAGGTGCTTGGACCCCTGGGGTAAGGGGTTTTGGAGTTTCGGGGTTTAAAATTCAGCGTGAGGGACAGTTCAGGGCCACTTGCCAGTGCTTCAGGACATGAGCCATAGTCTAAACTCCTTGTATCCGCCGTCATAGTCCCCATAGTAGCCCCCTATGCAATCCCCTATGTAACCTC
This sequence comes from Symbiodinium pilosum, assembly GCA_905231905.1. NCBI lineage: Eukaryota > Dinophyceae > Suessiales > Symbiodiniaceae > Symbiodinium > Symbiodinium pilosum. The sequence continues at coordinate 9,753 of CAJNIZ010043462.1, forward strand.
CTTTAAGGAGTTTAGACTGTAGCTCACATGGTACGTGTACTGGACGTGCAGTTGCAGGTAAGGGTAAGGCTAATGCAAGGCCCTGGTGTATAGGTCTGCCACGTAGGCTTGAGGGTAAAGGGGTCTACCTGAACTCCAAAAGTATGTAGGATAATTGCCGTTTAGGCTATCTTGGCGGTTTTTGGGATCATCATTTTACCTACTTTTGGGGTCCAGGCAGGTGCTAGGGGAGATTCAGGAGTCAAGAACTTGGCAGCCGGAAGAGACAGAGTAGGGTGCAGGGTCATAACGTTTGAAGGTACAGCAGAAGCACCAAAACATAAAACTGCAAACCTTATGCAGCTGTGGCCTTGATAATGCTTTAACTCCCTAAAGGTCCATGGACTCAACTAACAGGGTTTTTAGGGCCCCAATGAAAGGAATTTGGGACCTAAAGCCCAAATATTTGGGTCCTTGAACCCCTTACAAACTGTCAAGCTCCAAATCTGGTCATGGTTCCGAAGCTGCTGATATACTTACTCATAATCTCAGGTTTAGGTTTTAGGGATTGTCACTTGTTTGATACAAAGCTCTAAACGAGCATCAAGAACCAACAAAAAGGCACTACCCTAGAAGGCTACACCCCAAACACGAACCCCTATTCCCGAACGGCACTAGCCCATGCAGCCCCTGCAACCCATGATCCCTAGACGGCTCGTGGTAGAAAAAAGGGGCAATCAACAAGAAAACAAGCAAATATGTGGATAGGGATATCCCATTTCAAGCCCCCGTAAACCCAACCCCGAAACGGCGAGAGATATCCACCCACGAAGCTTCTGCTTGTGTTCTTCCCTGATCCTAAAGAAAGGGAAGCGCATCACCCGCAGCATGCAGATCACAATGGTTGAATCACAGCGAGGTTTTGTCAGAATTTTGTTGGGTCCTTATAGTTAAGGTTTTGGGTTTAGGGTTTAGGGTTTGGCTCCAAGGTTCTGGAAGGGGGGGTGCTGTCTTTCAAAGCATACATAGCTGTGTTCTGTTGGGGTACATGAACCATCAACCCCAGAGCCTAGACATTGGGTTTACATAGGGGGTATATGTAGGGATAGTACCCTAATGATGGAGAGCCAGCAAAAATGCTGATACCAACATCCCAGGTACAAGACCCAATTTACTAGGTATATGGGCTACTTTGTACCCTAAACCCTACAACCCAAACCCCAAACCCATATTTTTTAGGTATATAGGTTACCCTAGAAGCCCAGTTACCTACATGTCGGCTTCCTGCCCTTAAGTCTCTGTATCAGATTTTACTATCTAATGCAAGAACCTGCCTTATGGGGTACCTGCGCTTCTAGGGTAACCTATATACCGAAAATCATAGGTTTGGGTTTGGCTTTTAGGGTTTGGGGTATAGGGGTTGTTTAGAGTTTCGGGATCAAAGTAACCCATATACCCAGTAAATTGGGTCTTGTACCTGGGATGTTGGTATCTTTACCTGGACCCTGGATGTCCTTCCTTTTTTGGGGTTCTGTCCTACAAATTTATAGGGTATATCCCCAAAAAGGCAAGACATCCAGGGTCCAGGTACTTTAGAGTACAGCTTTAAGACCCCCAAACTTGCTGTCCGCTGAGCTCTTGGCAACCTGTGGAGCGGAGAGGCCCGCAAAAGGCTCCTACAAGGCAGGCTTTAGTTTAGGGTTTAGGGATGGGGTTTAGGGTTTAGAGTTTAGGGTTTAGGGTCATCGTCATCTTCATCATGATGATGACAAAGCAATAACAAGAATCAAAATCATAGTCATCAGAAGAATAACCATCATAGTAATCACGATAATAATCATAACCATAGTCATAACGAGAACATAGCACAGATAATAAAAGCAGCAATGACTGTATTACTCGTAATCATAGTACTAGTTTTGAAGCTAGTAATAGCAATAATAGCACTCAAGATTGGTAATAATAGCAAGTAATGGCAATAAAAAAACAATAATAGCAACAATAGAAACAGCAGCAATACTAGTAATAATAGTACTGTTAGGTTCTGACTCGAGAAAGCCCAGCACCGGAAACCGTGTCATGTCCTGCAGGGAACTCGACCCTTGTGAGCAAGATTGACAACCTCTCTTGAAGGCCCACCTCAAGGTTTGGGGCTTACCTGGAACACCAAAAATATGTAAAATGATGGCCTTCATGGCTGTTATTATGGGCTTAGGGCTATTATTTACATACTTTGGGGGTTAAGGTAGGGTTTAGAGTCCACCCCGAGGTTTGGGGGTTTAGGGTTTAGAGCTCAGGTGGGTAGTTACCAGGTGGGCACCCTTACATAATGCTGAAATAAGGCGCATATGGGGACACCAAGACTATATCCGGGCTATGCAAGGCTTACATGGGGAAAACTATCCACATGAACCACAGTCTAAACTCCTAGCATCTCCAATAACACCTTCAATGGTCCCCTACATAATTCCCTGAAATCCCCTTTAGAAAGTTTTGACTCTAGATCACATGAACCTTCCTTAGACCCCCCATCCTGGCCGGTGAAGACTTGGTGCGCGATGATGCCAAGTGCATACACATCGGCCTTTTGCGTTAACCTGCAGAGATGTTGGGCGGGGTTTGGGGTTTAGGGCTGTATCTGCTGACCTTGGAACCATAGTAAAGGTAAATTTTTGCTGATTCTTAGGATTATGAAAAGCAAAAACATGAACAAAAATTAGCAAGTACCCTTATGGGGTAGGTGTCACTCCCGCAAGATTCCATGGACAGAAACACATAGCAGGGGAGCTTCAAAATACACACTATATCATCCCGACAGGGCCTCCTCTGAAATCCCTCCATAGTCCTATACCCCTGCAGTTATATACCCCTGCAGTCCCCAAGGCTTCCTTTTTTAGAAGCACCCCACCACACACTTCCGTAGCTTTGTCTGTTGTGGGCCAGCTTGTGGCGCATAATATACGGAAGCGGACACTGGGTCCCTAAGCCGTCAGGGACGACACGTCCTCGAACAAAGCTGTCAATCTAAGAAGCAGGTTCTTGATCATTCTGTCCGGCAACGCTCTTCCAAAAGGATGACCCATGCAAAGCTACGCGAGACTGCGCTTACCCCCATGAATAACCTATGATACGATGAACAACATCGTGATATCATCTTGGGTTGCTGGGGCGGCTTTCAATGTCTATGCTGACAGGCATGGGCATTCCTGTCCGAGAGCTAGCCCTTCCGAAGCCCTAATCTGGTAGCTCTTAAGGAACTTAAACTAAGGTACCACAATATGGTTATGGTAAATAATTGGGTTTCCTTGTTATTGCACATAAATATAAGTTCTTCAAAAGCAACCCAGTATTCCCATGGATATCAACTTTGCATGGTCTCCATACAAGGTGCATAGCCTAACTGCTCAAGAAAGATGCTACATAGGCAGCGTTCTTCGGCAGCTGAACTTCTGAACTACCGTAAGAACATGAAGCACATGTTACTCTTCTACCCAACTTGCCCAAGGCCCAAAGCAAGTGTGACTCATAGACTAGGAGCTCTGGGTTGGGTAGGGTTTTGGGTTTGGGGTTAGGGAGGGTTTAGGGTTTAGGCTACCCTGACCCTTGAAAAAGAAAAACACAGTAAACCCTTAACTTTTACAGGACCTAAACCCGGAACCTACCTAGACCCAAGTGCCCCCAGAAGCGCGCAAGTACCCACAGGTATAATGGAAAAGAAAATGGAAACTACTATATGAATATATCTCTATATATATATATATGTATATGTTGGGGTAATGTTAAGGTTATATTGGGGCTATATTGGGGTTGTATTGGGATAATGGAAAACAATCTGGATAGGACCCACAGAGATGCCGTCTGAGGGTGCTTGAGGGTCCTTGCATAAACCCTACATTACTAGACCAAAAAAACTGTTCTAAATATTTCTAAATGCTAAGACCCTAAACCCTAAACCAGAAGCTTCTTTGGCTTGTTAGGTTACCTTGGGGATTCAGGAGGTTTTAGGGCTTAGGGTTTAGGGATTCGGGCTTATGGAATCATCTTTTTCGTTAGGAAGGACCCTGCCTCATGATCCTCTGAGGGCCCACCGTTTTGAGAAACCCCCATGCGGTGGTAGGTTATCAGAATCATGGTCCCTCTTCGGCTACACTAAATACTGGGGACCGTATTATGATGGGGACCCAACCAGGGAGGATAATTCTGACATACTACCATCCATTGGGGTCATAGCTGGCTAAACCTTAGGCAGACCCTTAAGCCTTAAACTGATATAATCCCCATAGAACCCTACATAATCCTTTTATAGCCCTATAGTATCCTTATATATTCTGTACCTAGCTCGCACGGCGTGTCAGGTCTTTAATAGTCCTCTACATAAGCCCCTATCTAAGCCCCCTTTCAAGAAGTTTAGGTCCTAAACCCTAAATCCTAAACCCTAAATCGTAAGCTCGATTTTCTTTTCCATTTTACCTAAATAATCTATCCCCATATAACCCTTTCTATGTAACCCCCTCTAAGGAGTTTAGACTATAGCTCATATAGGGATCTATAGGGGACTGTAGGGGTTATATAGGGATACATATACATAGGGATATATGGTAGTTCCCTAAAATGAGGGGACCCCAATGAAGACCCCAATATACTATAATCCTTATTATGGGGATCCCCAAAAGGTACCCCTCATTTTGGCAAACCCCTAAATCCTAAACCCTAAACCCGAAACCCTAAACCCTGAACCCTAAATCCGAAACCCTAAACCCTGCACCCTAAACCCTAAACCCTAAACCCGAAACCCTAAACCGTAGACCCATAGGGTTTTGGGTAGAGGCTCATGTATTCCCTACGTAGCTCGCGTGGCTTCTAAGGTGGTGGCGAGCACTTCTCCGACAAGTTGAGCAGCTCTGGCCTCGGGAGATTAAGGCCTCATAGGGTTTAGGGATTTAGGGTTTAGGGTTTAGGGGTTAAGGGATTTAGGGTTTAGGGATTTAGGGATTTAGGGTTTAGGGATTTAGGGTTTAGGGGTTAACGGTTTAGAGCTTTAGGGTTTAGGGATTTAGGGATTTAGGGTTTAGGGATTTAGGGTTTAGGGTTTAGGGATTTAGGGTTTAGGGTTTAGGGATTTGGGGTTTAGGGAGTGTCTGGGTGGGCCTACCTTAGACCCCGAAGACCTTCAGTTTGAGGAGTTTATATGGGGGCTGTTCTAAATTCCTTTTCCCGAAAACCCATCACTCGCCGCGCCTTTCGCGGAGCTTT
>CAJNIZ010043462.1:27578-40080 GCA_905231905.1 Symbiodinium pilosum
GACATGCCAGGGAGCATTTTCAACAAATACCCTCCTGGCGTGCAACAAGGGACCAAAGGGTTTGGAGAGCATGCCCTTTCAGGCTTCAAAACTTGGTGCAATCTCTTCCCGGGATTTAAAAACGCGCGTTATCAGTGATATAGTGCTGTCCTTGCCCTTCCTATTGTTTACCGTTTTACCATTTCTGAAAGTACTCCAGGTATCAAGTATCATTGACCCCAAGCCCCTCAGTCTCTTCCATTTCATGGCCATGACGAAAAAGCCGTCATCTGCTTGTCAAAGACAGCATGATACGAAGCTGCATTTCATAAGAGCAGTATAGGTAAGCCCAACTTCCAGAATTCGGGCCCAATGGCTATCATATGAGCTAGACTCTAAATAAACTAGCTCCTTAAAGGGGGTTATATAGGGGAGTATTACAGGGGTTATTCAGGGGGATACTTGGAGTTTGGACTGTAGCTCATATGACGATCAAATGATACCCCAAGTTGCGGTGGGTACCATGATCCTCTTCTGGTTTCCGCAGAGCAAAACCTAGGCTAACTTCGCTCGCTACCCTAAACCCTAAGCCCGAAACCCTAGACCCTAAACCCTAAACCTAGGATCTCGAGCAACCTCAGACTAAAAAGGTCCCCCTTCTTGCATATAGCTTATGTTGTTAAGAAGTTTGTTGCCTGGAGGGTGCAACAAGTTAAAGAATTAATCCACTACATGTGTATAATCTGAACCCAAGTGACTTCCTACAGGATGTAGGTAGTTTGGGTCACAATTCTCGCCATGTAGGCACTTGGAATCTCACGGTTGCTACATGCCCCATACACCCCAGACCCTGAGCCCTAAACCCTTAACCCTGATCCCTAAACCCTACACTTCAGATGTGGCGACACATCGTCCTGCACGATCCAAGTCTCCGAGACATTGGCAATTTCTTTTGCCTGCGGGTTTACGGTATATGGTTTAGAGCAAGTGTGAAATTCAGTGGAACATCCCTGGGATAGGGCAAGGGAGTTTAGGTCTTACGATTTTATTATAGGGAATTTGTGAACGCCACACAGGTACTTCATGGTGTTTATATATGCTTCCAAAGGGTTCCAGAATATCACCCACAATAATGGAGATTCAAGTGGGACAGGAAATGAAATATGTAATAACACATGTGTTTCAATAGAGCTTCATAGGTGCCAATATTAACATCGGGTTTGTGAGGGACTCCCATCCTTTCTTACACGAGCCCGGGTCATTAACAACTAGGTACATAAGGCGGTTCGTTGCGTTTGTTGCGTTTGCAGATCAGAACTGGGAAGGACATAGATGTGAGGTCCCTGGATGCTTAGGGCATGACTATCTTGGTGGTATGACAACACCGCCTCTGCCTTTCAGCAAACAGCCCAAGTGCCGAAATGATCAAGCCTTTCCTGAAGGTGGGAACTCGCATCTGTTACTAAAACGCCTCACCGTTTTAGCACCTGGACCTAGAGGCAACCTTCCTTCAAACCCATGATGGGATTTGTGCATGTTTTTCTGTCTGCAGCGGTGAAAACTAAACCCTGATACCCAAAAACCTGAACCTTGAGACCTAAACCCTGAACCCTAAAACCCCAAACCTTTGACCCTAAACCACGAACATGCAAACCTCCACCTGAAATCCTCATGGCAACGTTCGCAGCCTGAGTCCCGCCGTTCGAACTCAATGAATTGACTCTGCCTCCATGCTTGAAGGTCTGGACCTTAGAAGGCGTGCGCATCTTGGAAATACTTACTGGTAGCTGGTAGGGAATCAGGGAACATAGTCCTTGAATAATCCCTGTATGAAATATTCCTGTATTAGTATTCCCTAGTAGCCCTGAATAGGTACATATGGATATAAATAAATATATGCACATATATGTACCTTTACATATACAAATACGTATAGATATATGGGGTCAAGGCCTAGGGTTTTCCGTGGCTGGCAAATTGCGAACCTAGGGGCGCGTAGGCCTAAACCCTAAACTCTACACCCTAAAGGGGTGTAGACTGCTGATGCCAAACACGCGCGCATGACCTTGCTGTACTATGACAGTTCAATCCCCAAGACATAAGGTACTTGGGGTCACTCAGGTTTTTAGTATCCACCACAGGAGTAAGGAAGTTGCAGGTCTCCTGTTAGGGACCGTACAGGGATTATTCGGAGAAACTCCCCTATGCTCACATTGCAAATTTCGTCTGCGAAGCTTCAGTCTCAACTCCTAGGATCCCCCTTTATAACCCTTATAATACTCCCCTTGACTTGGCACTTGCCTTTATAACCCCCTTTAAGGCTTTAAGGAGTTTAGGTTGTGCCTCACATGGGTTAGCCAGCCCCCTTTGGTGATACTTTGGCAATCCCTAGGTTAAGGGCTTAGGGTTTAAAACCTTCGATAACTCTTTGCTGTGGACGCCATAACTTTTATATACTCCGTATACACCCCCCCCCCCGCAGCAAAGAAGAGCCCTCCGCATCTAGAAAATCCCATGTGTACCCCATGTAGCCCTATATACCCTCATATAGATCTGGTATCCCTATTTCTCCTGTATACCCCCATAGGAGCCTATGGGAAGCCATGAATAAATGGGTCTAAAAGTTCCCTGAGCGAGGGTACTCCTTACTAAATCCTCCTGAGCCTTCCATTGGTGGTAGCCCTAAACCCCACACTCTACTACAGCTTCACATGCTAGATGATCGTGACACAAAACCTCAATCTCAAACATAAAAAAGTCTGGGATCACCTGCAGGTAATGATAGAGCTCAAAAGGACCTAAGGAGGTCAGGGCCATTACTTTTCCTTAAGGGTCATATAGTGGCATTGTAAGGTTTGTGGTTGGAGGTTTGAAATTTAGCGATTTAAGGTGTAAGTCTAAAGTTTTTAAAGGTTAAGGCTACCAAGGTTCTGGGTTGCAACGTGACTGGCTACCAAGAATGTCCTCCTAACCCTAAAGCCCTACACCCTGACTCCAATAGCCGCACACTGAACCCATCTGAACCCTGTATTAAGGGTCTATAGGGTTTAGGGGCGGATCCCTGAACCCTAAACCCTGAACACGAAAGCTCCAAGCCTGAAACCCACACCCTGCACCTAAGCCAGCAGCCAAATTCGGATGGGAGATCGAAACGGAAAGAACAGCCTGTCAGCTGCCCTAAGGATCAAAGACATGGGGCCCCCTAGTAACTCCAAAGTTCCTCCCTGATATAGGAATGGGTCACTTTGGGGGGCTCTATGTTTGGGATCCTTACCGGGCTCTAGGTTTCAGGGTTGTAGGGTGTTGAGGGTTTAGGACTGCCGGCCATCTTTTTTTGCAAGCGCTTACCTTCTGGGGAGTCTATAAGGGTTCTAGTGGCCCTAGTGTTCAGGATTACAAGTTTTGGGGTTTCCCTCAACATTATCACCCTAAAGGTCCAAGTGCCCAAATACAAGGATTTCCTATCGAAATGCCATCCAAACATTGTACCCGGGAGAGAGTATGTCTGCGATAAGCTTTGACTTCAAGTACTTTATCCCCTCCCCACTACGTATCACGCCTCAATCCCAACCCCCGTGGTAGATCTTTCCTGATTATATGAAGGTACTGCATTGGCATCAGGAGAAACCGGAGATTTCGCCGGAATGAAGCCAGTGAGTACCTGGACGAGCCGTTGGGCAAGCCAGCTTGCTGGCAATTGGGTTTATGCCAGCCAGAGGTTTGGAATGTCACATACATGCGTCGTGGTGTGGAGTTAACCCTAAACCCTAAACCTTTCACCCAAGACAAGCCAACAATTTCCACCACCTAAATCCTCCATATTCACTTGCTTGTTTCGCATTCTGATTACCTAAGCCACGTCCCCTCTTCCTAGATCCCAACGTCTAAAATTAAAACCCACATCCAAACCGTAACCCTAAACCCCAAAGCTCAAAAAACAGCTTAAGCTCCGAATCCTAAATCCTTAGCCCAAACTCTGTATGTGCATGCATATATTAAAGCCTGTACCCTCTTCCTGAACCATAGAGTCTCCCACATATGAGCTACTGTCTAAACTAGGATATCCCCCTTAAAAAGCCCTATAGTAGTACCCTATATAATCCCCGATATACCCTATATAATCCCCCATATACCCTATATAATCCCCTATATACCCTATATAATCCCCTATATAACCCTTTTTAAGGAGTTTAGACTACAGGTCATATGGTCAGGATTTTGAGATCTGAGATGCCACTGCAAGAGCCGTGACACTAATAGTTTTGAAGTTCCTGGACCCCCCAAGTACCCTCTATAGACCCTAAGTATCCCCAAATAGAAGCTACATAGACCCCATTTTAGGGTACTTGGGGGGTCTAGGTTGGGTTCAGGGTTTAGGTTTCAATGGTCATTCTAGGGATTATGGTTTGAGGTCTAGGGTTTGATGATTTGGCTTTGAGGGTTTAGGGTCTAGGTTGGACACAGGATTTTCTTCAAGACCCTAAGTAGCCAAAAGTGGTGTCATGCGCCGACCTTTGGGGGGCGTGTTGGATTGATGGCCTGAGGAGTCGGCAGACGGTGAAAACGAAAACCCTCTTCCTTTCTCCGAACAGAACACAACGTCTTATTATGACCTTACTGCAATATCAGCTGGCCTGGCACGACTTTGGGGGAGTGTTGCGTGGTCTGAGAAGACAGGAATGACCAGACCCTGAAACTGCAGGCGCATATCGGCTGCGCTGGCGTGAGACTGCTTCCCGTCTGACTTATATGACTTCTGCTACGACTTTCCATCCCATCTTACTGGGGAGAGCCGAACTGCGTCTGGGGGTCGGCAGCATGACGGCTTGACGGAGGCTCTTAAAGTTAGTGGACTGTGTTGAGGGTCCGACCCGATGCAAGGAAGAATTACAAACTAAGATCCCTAGGGTATGGACGTCTAGACAAGGCTCTTGTAGTAGAGGCTTTTTAAGCTTCCCCACACGACCTTTATGAACTCTTTACCGCAGCCTGAACCCTAAACCCCTGCCTCGTAGTGAGGGTTCTTGTTGACATCTGAGACCTCTTTCCCCGCAGGGATCACAGTCTTGATGACCTTGACCTGAAGAGGTTGAGGGTGTGGAGTATAAACATCGCGGCCCAAAATAGATTACAATATGTAATAACCCTCCTTAAGGGACCCCAGAAGGCAATCTCTGATGTGTGGAAATTCCGATAAAGGGGCTCTGCCTGACGTCTCAAGGCCAAAGACACCCGGGGATCGTCATGGACAACTGTAGAATGCTGATAGGAACTGAGCGTGCGAGCAGGGTTAGGCCTAGGTACTGTGGGGACATTGGGGGCTATCATGGCGCATACTCTCATCTTGCTGAAAAGCAAAGAGCGAAACAAGCCCGAACGAATTCTGCAACTGATACATGAAGCACTGCCCTCAACCCAGAACCCCTAGAATCAAACGCTAAACTCCTCAACCCTTATGTTCTGAATTTACCCTACACTTAAGCCCCAAAATCTCTACCCTGAGCTTGGAAGCACATAAGCAATGTATAGTGGAGCCTCAGAAAGCCCATATAGAAACCTGTTTGGATCAAAACTGTATACCCCTAAGGGTCCAAGGACCCAACTAATAGGGCTTTAGGGCTCAAATACTATAATATTTATGGTATTCGGGCCCTAAAACCCTATTATTTGGGTCCTTGGACCCTGAGGGTACCATTTCCATTTAAGTCATTGGACCCGTGGCCTGCAACTCTAAGTCCAGAAATGAAATCTACTACGGGCCCGAAGGTCTATCACAGTTTATCTACATTGGGACATTTGAAGCCCTGGTGTTCTGGCTAAACCCTAAACCTCAGAATCCTAAACCCTACAACCCTATAGACCCTACAGCTCTAAACCCGAAAATCATTAACACTAAACCATGAAACCCTGGAACCCTAAACCCTAAAACCCCTGGACCCTCAATCCTGATCCATAAACCCTAAAATAAATCACCGAGCGGCTGCCACGGCCGCGCCACTCCAGAGACCAAAGTAGACCTCCGTACCAAGAGTAAAAAGTCTACACTCCCCCAAACTAACATGGAAACCCTTATAGCCCCCGTTTAGAACCCTAAGGATCCAAGTACCTGATAATCAGATACTTACCCAAAACCAGTGCCATATTTCCTATTACCCAAATCCAAAGTACCTAATTATTGGGTACATGGACCCTTAGGGTAAGGACTGTAGTCTTTTTGGGTTTCCATGTTAGTTTCCGGGAGTCTACGGCTTCGGGGATTTTAGGGCTCAGGGATTAGGGTTTAGGGCTTAAGGCCTTCCGGGGTCAGGGCTTCAGGGCTTTAGGTTTCTAGGGTTTTAGGGATTTACGGGTTTAGAGTTTTGGAGTTTAGGGCTTTGGGACTTTCAGGGTTTGGGGGTTTAAGGCTTTAGGATTTTAGGGTTTGTGGATGCAGGTGCTGGGCCCATAGGAGAACTACAACAGGAATTCTAGGCAGTCTAGATGGCTTAACGACTTCTGTGACTCTCGCTAGTTACCTCTCAGCATTCTGTGGAGGTTATTAGGTTTTAGGGCTTCATAATTCAGGGTTTAGGGTTTAAGATTCAGGTACTGTCCGTGTGGCCTGAACCATCCCAAGACAAACCCGACGCCGTGAACCTTCAAGCCTCACCCGTCCCAAACACAAACCCTGTATATATATATATATATATTATGTATATACATATATAGATCTATATATATATATATACATACCTACCCCACAGAAGCTCTACAATCCCTGCAAACCCTATACTATAAGCCCCACAAAACCCCTACAACCCCTGTAAACCCTACATCCCCCATAACCCCTCTACACCCTATACTGGGTTGCTGTTAAAGCACTTACTTTAACCTACTATATCGGGGAACCCCATGACTTACTACATATACCCATTGTGGTAACTCAATTTATAAATTCCTTATAAATTAACAGCAACCTAGTATAAACCCTCAGGATGAAACAAACCGTCTGCGAAGCCGACGGAGCCGAAGGATCCCTGTCCCACCAGCCGCACCTAGGATTTTGAGGTTTAGGGATTTAGGGATTTAGGGATTTAGGTGTTTAGGGTTCAGGGGTTTAGGGGTTTAGGGATTTAGGGATTTGGGGGTTAAGCCGCGAGGAGCATAATTGAAGGCTCAGGACTCTTATCAAGTACATTATAGTTCCCTAAGGGTCCAAGTACCTAATAATCATATACTTACCCAAAGTCTATACCATAATTGCTATTATCCAAATTCCAAGTACCCAATTATTGGGTACTTGGACCCTTAGGGGTTCGAGTCAGAAGCAGCCGAAGAGCTTTTCGGTGACCTAGAACGCCATCTAAAACCTACTTACTCAGTGTCTTGAGCCTTCAAGTAGGCCTTGGCGTTCGGGCTGAGGATATGATCGCGAAAGCTGGCGGCTTCGGGGGGGTTGGGGTTTACTAGGGTTTAGGGTTTAGGGTTCGCGATCCAGGCTTAGGTGTTGCAATATACAAAGAGCCAACATAAAGATGTCAAAGCAGAATAAGAAGCAACGCACAAACACATGCTGAGGCCCATGTTCATGAATCAAGTTTTCAGTAATAAGCAGATTTTGGTACCCCCCCAAGCCCCAAATGTTGGACCCATACGGTCATATTATGATAGCTTATAGGGCCTTCTAGGCTCCTAATTCCTGGGCTGGGGCTGCCAAAAGCCTCTTCATGTGCAGGCTTGGTATTCAGTTTTTCGGGCTTGGTTGGGCGAGGCCGGTAATACTTGAGGTCTCTAGTGTGGGGTTTGGGGTTGAGGGTTTAGGGTCCCTAAACCCTAAACCCCTAAAGAATTCATAGGGCCTTGACCGCAGCTACTCAAAGATCTTGTCAACCATCCTTAGGGCGGAATGACTGTTGAGATTCATGACCCAGAGCGTCCAAGAACCCGATAGTTAGGTCCCTTCAAGGGGGATACATAGGGATATATCGGAGAAGATAAGGGTTTATCGGGTTTAGGGTTTAAGTACCCGATGGGTGATTATAGTACAGGTTTTGGAGAAGTATATGATTATTAGGTACCTGGACCCTTAGGGCTCACGGTGTTGACCGATTCTCTTCTTAGTTTGCTCGGGCTCCTGCCATACACAACATCCAGACTTTCATGTACCCTCCCAAACCACCGGCCCCTAATGCTTGAAGATCCCCACATCAGGACAAGACGCTGCTGTAAATGAATTTGGCATACCAGACGCCTGAACCCACAGAAGAGCGCCCTGCGCCCCAGCACCCTCCCATGCCCAATGACCACACCCAACAGAGGTAAGCCCTCAAGCAGGTACCTGAAGCCCCAGACCCGGATCCACCGTATTATCCCTGAACTAAACTTCAGACCCTAAACTCTAAAACTAAACCGAAACTCTAGAAATTTAGGCCCCAACCCGCTAAACTCTGAACACAAACTTACCCTAAACCTTTGAGCCCCCTAAACAAGCAACAAACAACTCTAAACCCTAGAACCTGCCAACTGCACACAACAACTAACTCCCTTTGTTGAAGGGCATCTGGGGGTCCTGCCAACCTGACATCTCGAAATGGTGCCGTAGGCCTCGGGTTAGGGTTTCTGGTTGAGGGTTTGAAGTTTAAGGTCCATAGGGTTTGGAGTTTAGGGCCCAGGGTTTAGGGTTTGGAGTTTAAGGTTCAGAGAGGTTGGGGAAACACTAGGGACCAAGTATCTCACAATCCAATACTTACCCAAAGCCTGTACAGAATAATGACTGCCCAAAACCTACGTACCTAACCATTGGGTACTTGGACCCTCTGGGTAAGGGCACCAATATGAGGAAACCCTCCACCCTGAACCCTCACCCCTAAACCGTTTAGGGTTTAGGGTAAACCCTAAAAAACCAAGAGGTAACGACTCCCCAAGACTTCCCCAAGGCCTCTCTGAGGTCCCATGTAGCCTTCCCACATGGGGCCCCCTTGTATGAGGTCCCCTTAGGGCTTAGGGTTTGAGGTATAGGTCTCCATGCTGGGGTTCAGGGTTCAATAATTTTGGTATAGCAGTATAGAAGTATGGAGCTTAGAGTTTAGGATGGTTTAGGGTTTTGGGTTCATCGATTTGAGGTGTAAGGTCTGGGGTGTAGGTTGTATGGGGTTTAGGGCTGAGGGTGCAGGGCCGAGGGTATAGGGCCGAGGGTGCAAGGTTGACGGTGCAAGGTTGAGCGTGTAGGATTTAGGGTTCAGTTGATTTTTTCATATTTCTGTCCACATTTCATGGAACGATAGAGCGGGAACCGTCCAATTATGCATATACATAGTATGCAGAACCTACCGAATGGTGTGTGTATAGTAGTTGTGCCGTCCTTTCCTGTAAGATCAACTGCAAAACCTGGATACGCAAACATTGTATACGCACGCACACATAGAAGTATGTGTATACATAGGTACGCATGCATAGACAGTAGTGCGAGAATTCCTGCCCTTGATCAGACAATGACGACTGCAGGGATGTTAATGCATGATTTCATGTTGCTGTACGCTCCTGTTTTAGTTCGAAAGCATGGGTTGAACGCTCTCAATCTGGTTGTGGTCCGCTTATCAACCCCTACAACGCTATCACGCTGGTTATGGGGACCCTGGAAAGGGATCGCATTTAGTTGAACACCACCATACACGTCTAGAACAGTCTCCATGACTGCGAGCAACAAATCTTAGGTCGGATTTGGCGAGAAATACTGCGGATCCGCCTTAGTATGGAGCCCTAAATGAAGCCTAGACGTCAAAGTCTTGATTTACAAGCCTGCAGCCTGCAACCTAGCTGGACATTCTCGGGCATGGACGGCTTGGTAGCAATGTTTCCACCTTGGCTGGGCTTGTAAATTGGATCCAGCTACATGTCCGCTTTTCGCAGGCTACATGGGCATTTCGATCTACAGGGAAACATGGGAAATCTAGGGGCCTATCATAGGATACAAGAGCTGTAAAGCTTTAGAGGTCTGTGTACTTATTTTGAAGCCCTACAGGACCAAGAAGATGTTGGAGTTGCAAGGAACGGCGGCTCCTGCCACCAAACTTGTAGGTCCCTAAGCCAAAACCCCCCGAAACCCTAAACCCTAATTGAACCCTAAAACCCTAAACCCCTTAACCCTACGGGTAAAAAAGGCAAGGCAGGGCTGAATCTGACACCACACAACCTTGCGAATGCACCACTAAGCGCTGGGAGAACAGCACATCCTATCAAGTTTCCCTAAGGGTCCAAGAACCTAAGAATCATATGGTAGTTTCCCTAAATTACTGTTCCCAAAATGGGGGAAATGTATATAGGGCCCCGTATTATAATAGGAACCTAAATATAGGAGCCCGTATTCGTATTGACAGTAATTTAGGAAAATCCCCATATACTTCCCCAAACCTGTACAATAATTACTATTCCCCAAAACCCAAGTACCTGATTATTGGGTGCTTGGACATTTAAAGAACTCTAGGGATCAGGATTCAGGGTTTAGTCATTAGAGGAAAGGTTTGGAAGTGCGTCACCTGCTCTCAGAGCGAACTCAAGGGATACATAATGCTGGTTGGCTTTGGGGATTCTACTAGGATGGGCTACACCATCCTACTGTACAATTCCCCACAAGGGCCCTTGTAAGGTCAGAGGAAGGGGCTGATAAAGTCGGATGGTCCTGGCATACGAATGACTATTAGGATCTATTTCGTGGTTCCGTGCTAGTTTCAGCCCAGGGGGTGAAGGGAAAAGTGGGGGCTTTGAGGCTTTGCTGTGCAACTCTCTAAGCAGTACTCTGCTTAAGACCAGTTAGGGTTTAGGGTTTAGGGGTTTAGGGTTTAGGGGCGCAAATGCAGAAACAATGGAATGTGCTGGGCGATGAAGAAACACCTAGACCTGCTCAGATGAGCTATAGTCTAAACTCTTAGTATCCCCCTTGGGTTTAGGGTTTAGGTTTTAGGGTTGAGAGTGATACCCTATGTAATTATGTAATTCCCCATACAGGCCCCTTAAACCCTAAACCCTAAATAAAAGGGGTTATGTAACCCCCTATATAACCCACGGGAGCTCAGATCATCTGAAACCATGAGTCTAGGTATCCGAAAAGGAACAGCACTAGCAGATGTAGCTGGCTGAGTGACAGACTTCGGAGGATCTGACTACTTTGAACTTTCCCTAAGGGTCCATGTGCCCAATAATTGGGTACTTGGGTTTGGGGCAATAGTGATTTTAGTAAAGGTTTTGGACAAGTATATGATTATTAGGTACTTGGACCCTTAGGGCAAGTTCCTCCATGAACAGCATTCAAACCTCCATCCACAACTCTATGATCTAAGGCCTCAACTCCTGCAATTTCACAACCTCAACAAACACCTGAAGCCGGAAGCTCAACAGAATCTTGGCACGGTTTAGGAGTTGAGGGTGTTGGGTTTAGGGTTGTTTTGGGGTTACCTTCATGTACGTACACTATTTCGTCGGAAGGTCTGCACATAGCCACTTTTCGCTCCGCTCGAAAAACAGAGTTTACCAAGTTCATGAACCCATCCCTTAAGTCATATACCCAAAGCCTTGAATCGGAAGTCCGAAACATGCAACGGGCACCGTGATGTGGTCATGCGGAATCCTGTTCTGAAGTTCTTGAGCCCTATAAGCCCTGCCTGCATCGTGGGAGAAATCGCCGTTCTTGAGCCCTGGCCGGCCAGCAGCAGCAGCAAGGGACGCAAGTGTAACAAACTGAATCCCCAAAATATCCATCCTTTGAGCAACGTGAGAACAAGCCTGCTTACGCGATTCGACCGAAAGGGCTCCATACAGCTTCATGGTCTCTACACTGCCTACAGTCTAACCCGATAAGCTATCATAATGGAACTTCCCTAAGCTCCGACTAACATGCTATTAATTGATGGAGGAAATCTGGCGCCACCCTATGCCCTGTACACCGTATATCCTAGGAGGACCCCCCACCCTGTAATAGTAGTATAATAGGAATATAAGAGGAGCCTAATATAGTCCTTATTATCAATTACAATCACTATTACTGGGTGGGGTCCACTATATCCTAGGAACTTCAGTGTTATAGAGGGGTCCTATGCTTACCTCTGGTGAGCCTGGCGTGAGGGAATGGACCAAATGAACAGAACATGAAAATTACCGTACTACCCTAAGGGTCCAAGTACCTAATAATTGGGTCCCTTTGAAAGGGGATATGTAGAGGTATATAAGGGTTTATATGGTCTAGGGTGTAGGGTAGGGGTTTACTGTCCAAGTACCCAATAATTGGGTACTTGAGATTTGGATAATAGTAATTATGGTATAGGTTTTGGCCAAGTATATGATTAGTAGGTACTTGGACCCTTACGGTTACTGGACTACTCTTGGGATCTATGCCTTCATTCCTTGCTAACCAGGGTAAGTAAGCGGTGCAGATTTCCTCCATGCGAAGTAAGCACAGCTCGGCAATGTGCCTGAGGCGGACAATGCTCTCGCTGGCTGTCCCAGCTGCATCCCCTGTGCGGTTGGCGAGCAAACCCTAAACCCTAAACCC
>CAJNIZ010043462.1:40180-56248 GCA_905231905.1 Symbiodinium pilosum
TTGTTTTCATTTTCTTTTCCATTCTTACTGAGTTCCCTGGCCCTCCAAGCAGCCATCCCGATATGGTAGTTTCCCAAAATAGGGGGACCCCAATATAGACCCCAAAATACTATAATCCTTAATATAGGGACCCCCAAAATGGTACCCCTAATTTTTGGAAACTTTCACATGCCCTGAAATAGGATCATCCTTGCGGCAGGTACCCCCCGAAGCCCCCTGATGACAGAGACTACGAAGTTAGGGTTTACCTGGACCCTCCAATGTAATTCCTTTTTGGGTTTATTATGGTTTCTGGGTTAGGACTCTTATTAGGACTACCAAAAAAGGTACTACATCGGAGGGTCTAGGTAAGGTTTTGGGCGACTAACTGTTAGTGGTCTGCCAAAAACATGCAGCGCCACATAGTTGATGGGGTTCGCTACTACAGAAGCTGAGAGTAAAACTGGCCTCCCGTAAAGATACTCACAAGGATGAGTTTACTTGCCTGCGCATGCGTAGCTAATTCGGTGTCTATTTATGGTAGTTTCCCTAAACAGGGGGATCCAAATGTGGACAATAACAACTGTAGCTGCTGTGTAAGTAGGGCAAGGGTCTGTGGAACATCCTGGCTTGATAGCAGCACCTGTTCTTCTAATCCCTTCCCTTTAATACCGAACGTTCCACTACCCACCAACATCGGGGGACGCTAGAGGAAGTAAGCAATCAAAATTACGGGATAGGGGGCGGCATGTCTCAAACATACGGGAATTCAGAGCACCGTTGGTCGTGGAGATCTGGATTTTCTCGAATCATGCTCTGCTTGTATTAGAGGGGACTCCAAACGCATCAACTTTGGAAAAAAAAACTTCGCAGTCAGGACCATGTTCAGCCCACGTGCCTCAACCCCCCAATCCCGAAGCCGTAACCCCTAGCCCGCCCTAGCCCCCTGAATCCTACACTCTTGTTTCCCGGTGCTCGTTGATACCTACACCGAACCATTTTAAACCTCAGTGCCTCCTCCTCATGCGCGTTGCTTACTTCCCGAGACATGGCTCCTGTGCCGTGCAAATGTCTGTTCCCAAAACAGAGAGTGGGTTTGTAGGGGAGGTACACTTCGCGGCTTGGGTTTAGGGTATGGGCCTAGGGTTTTGGCGTCAGGTATTTGCGAGGTGCCACCTACTGCGGGCAACTGAGCATAGCCAAGAGAACCATCCTCATACTGTCGATACTAAATATCCTGCATGACCTTAGTATTCTATAGTACAACGTTTTCCAAGGTTTAGGGTGCTTAGGATCATGCAGTTTTAGTATCGACAATAGTGTTTGGGGTTTACGGTTTAGGGTTTATGCGCGCAGTCTCTCGGACAGGATTCAGGCTTGATGTATGGTAGGTGTTTTATTTCTGCTCTCGCAACCAAATATCCACACTGAACACAAAAGTCCTAAGGAACCCTATACCAACAAAACGCTCACCAACAGACGTGAACAAGATTCCGCTCGATATGGGTACTTGGCCCTGCTTAAGGCGCTCACTGTCAAGGTCTTCTTATATCTGTTTGCAAGACAGGCTGAGCACTCAACGCTTGGGTACTGAGGAAAGTGGTATTAGCAAAACCTGTGGCAATCACACCCCCCCCCCCAACGTATAAATTCCCACCCCACCGCAAATGAGAAATGTGCCTCCTCATACATCATGGTTCTATGTTCGGGGCATTCATACTTCGGGAGTGGAGATGTATTATCAGGGGGCGGGGACTAGTAAATGTCTTGGAAGGTACCCGACTATCTTGCGCAGGGACCTTTGGGACTAGGTGCTTGGCAGAATTCCTTCGGAATCTCAACCCTAGACCCTAAACCCTAAACACTGCATCTGAGGAGGGCACTCGTTTCTATCCCGTGTAGAAGTTTGCTTCTGAACTCGAAGTCTTCAGGGGTTGAGCTGGTCTTCCACATCATGATTCTGGACTAGTCGGCCAAACTGGTGTTTCAACTTGAAATGATGTCTTTGAGCCTCCAGTACTTACAGAGATCCTTTGCGGAATCCTGCAAAGCACATATGCTCGAGACATTTGCGGGTACCACAAAAATGGCTAGTCTAGACAACGCGAAGTATCCAGAACCCCGACGTTTCACAACAAAAAAACAGCTGCTGACTATACAGCATTCTGTTACTGCATTTAACCACTTTGCTAACCCATCATCTGCTGTATCAATTCATTGCATACAGCCGTGCTAGGGACAGCGCCGGTATTTTCGATGCTCTCAGGCACCATCTGAACGAAAAACCAGTGGCCATCGCCTGACCATCCTGGACCAGGGGTACTGCACAGGTTTAGGGTTGAAGGTTACTGCAGAGGTTTGCAATAACCCTGAAGGGATATAACTTGGATCGAAATGGGCTCTACATGCGTGCTCTGAGGTCAAGTTCTACGCATTTTTTTTGGACCCTGAGGGTAGGTTCAAGTAGGAGTTTAAACACCAGAATGCGGAGTATTTGGGACCTGAAGCGGATCTCCATCTCCGCTCCCCGTACACCTGAAACAGCCCCTCCAGACCATCATCAGGATCCCAAGACACCCCTCTACAAAGTAAAGATTCATGTATGAAGACCAACACCCTGCATAAGGCATGAAGCCCAGGATTTAGGTTTCAAGGCTTAGGATTTAGGATTACGATCGGCGAAAGTTGGTGGCTAGGTAGTACGCACAAGTCCTTTTGCTTATGCGCATCCATGCTCAAGGAGATTGTATCCAGTAACGGTGACTAAGCTGTATGTGAATGGAGTTGTGGGTAGAGGTATAGCCATGTTGCCGAACATCGGACTCCTCACGATGGATTTGAAGCGCTTGCTGCCATCATCACTTGGGGCTTCAATACTCTTGGCAAGAGTATTAGGTGACCACATGGTTGGAGTGCAACTTAAATAGACCCTGCAGACTGCGGGCGGCTTGATGGGAATGGCGTAAAGGATCCCTTTAACAGTCTCATGTGGCCTCTACATAATCCTCAGGGTTTAGGGGTTTAGTGTTTAGGGTTGAATGTCTCTGTACGATATTCCTTCGTCCCTGCACACAAGCAGTAAGGCAAAGGGCTTATTGGACGACAGGGGCCTGGGTTGAGCTTGCACGATTGACATTAAACCCTAAACCCTAAACGGTGCGGCGCAAGGTTCAATGTTCAGGAATTGGGGTTCTAAGGGCCTCGGTTTAGGGTTTAGGGTTTAGGAATATTACCCCTGATAAGGAGGGATCAAATGAGAAATAAATTGAACAATGGGATGGCAACCGAGGCTATGTAGGGGATATGTAGAGATCTAAGTCTATGACATTTGCTTGCATTGGGCCCCAACATCCTCAAACGTGACCTACATTGGTCAATTTGGAGCCTTTGTGATTGCACTTCTCCTGGGAATACCAGTTTCATTCCCCCTATCAGCGGTATACTCTCGAATACCTAACCCTAAACCCTAAACCCCCAAATCCTAAACCCCAAACCCTAAAACCTAAGAGACCCCTCCGGGGCAAGGTGTACCTGGTCCACGTGGTCTCCGTAAGGGTTTTGACTCTTTTGACAAAACTCCCAGAGGGTCCAAGTACCCAATAATTAGGTCCCTTTCAAGGGGATATGTAGGGATATATGTGTAGATAGGGTTTTGGGTTATGGTCCAAATACCCAATGATGAGGTACTTGGGTTTGGGGTAATACTGATTTTAGTACAGGCTGCGGGTCAGTATATGATTATTAGGTACTTGGACCCTAGGGGAATATTATACAGGTCCCGATCTAATGAGAAGAGTTGGTAACCCCCACACCCAAAATTGGGACCCTGTAAAAGGGTCACAGTATCCGTTTTAGTTTTGGAGGTAAGGGCTAAACGCCAAAACCTACATGCCCAACCACAAGATTCCGCGAGAAAAAAAAAAGGCTGAATCCTGAACCCGAAAGCCCATACCCCAACCCTAAACCCTAACTCCCCCCTCCAGGATGCATCGACCTCGGGGTCTGGGCCATTTGTCCGTGGATTGCAGCCTTTTGGTGTCCACTTGGATTTATAGTCCCCCTTAAGTAGATAGAATATGGCCTTCGAGTAGATTATAATAAGATCCCCATATACTCCAGATTCTATCTACTTAAGCGGGACTATATGTTGGGACTCAGTGTCTTCAGCGCTTAAGGATCTGGTTCTCATGGGCTCCCTATTCCCCCACTATATTCCCCCCAGGCCCCCCCTTAACTAACCTTTAGTAGCCCTAGAAGGGTCGATGACAACCTTAACGAAGGGGTGACCTTGGGGGGACAAGGGAGTAGGGCAACCCATACTGTCATGATTATAAGAAATTCCAGTAAGGAACAAAACGAAGGAACATGTGCATTGTCTTGAAAGTGAGATTCTGGGGGGCTATGCGGTGTGTAAAGCAGGGGCCTATCTGATTAGTATACGGCGCTGACGCATGTTGTGCTACAGCTCCAGAGAGCTTACCACTGAAAAATGTTGATAATCAGCTACCTGGACCTAGGCCATAAGGTAGGTTCCCTTTAAAACTGGGATCCCTCTTTGAGGCAATGTCTTCCCAATGGCGCGGATCTAGAAAGTAGAACCCTCTTAAGGGTTCATAGAAGTTACCCAAGAGTAGTATAGGGTACCATAACGACCAGAATCATGTTTCTACTTTCTAGATCCTAACAGTGGTCTGGGAACTTTTGAGCCCTCATGTTCTTTTCCATTATCCCTACATAACCCCTATATTCCTGCATAAACCCTAAACCCTACAACATCAATAAAACAAGACATGTGTCCAGCTCAGGCCATGGAACACATCATCAGCGTCATCCCAGAGAAAAGCACATGCAAATCAAAGCAATTCCTAAATCCTATACCCTACACCCACGAACCACATGGGTTGACGGGTTAGGGCTGAGAGCAATTTTGAAGAGATGCGGCATTCGTTTGGCTTCAAAGAAAAACGTGGTATCCCTTTCGGCAGTTGATCTTGCACTCTATAACCCTGACTCCTGAAACCTCTTATAGATCATCATAAATGAAACTCAAATTTGAACCCTATTACCCTGACTCCTGAACCCTAAACCCTAAACCCTCTTATAGATCCTAATCAATGAACCTCAAATCGCGCCGAACTGACCAAACCTAAGCTGAGCTTGGGTCCCAGGATTCTTTACAGCAGCGGCTGTCTCCTGGCTTGCGAGGTTCATATATATATATATCTCTCTCTCTCTCTCTCTCTCGGCTACTGGTCTTGTAACTATAGGGTATACAGTACCCAGAACCCATGATATAGGTAGCTGGAGCCCTAGGCAGACTTTTGCTAACCTCAAGTCGGGAGATTTCTAAAAAAAATCAACTTTTTCGGAGTGGTGATATGGGGACAATGCAAAGAAAATGGAAACTACCATAGCATATTGGGGTATACAGGGATAATGGAAAAGAAAATGGAAACTACTTAGTATATTGGGGTATATTGTTAGCAAAATCTCTTATTACGGATGCTTGAGGAAGGCATTTAAGCAAGAAGAGTACTTGCGGCACACAAATAAACCAATAAAGCCGATCTAGAATAGGGAAGGAGAGAATAGTCTCTCAGGGAGCCCAATACCCCACGATTTAGGAAACACCCGGAACACATATTAGGGACCAAATCATTTACGTCATATTCCTTCCTCGAGGTGTATTAGGATTTTCTAGATGTGTGCTCCGTACTCACTCCACGGGTGCTTTTGTCATCACCTTCATATTCGATCTTTCCTCACTGCGTACAAAGGAGCTTTACAGCATGAGCCGTTCTTCAAACTCCACGCAGAGGCTTCGCAAGGCAAGCTTGGAAGACAAAACGGGGGGGGATTGTGTTGGGCTTTTGCAGACTCTCCAACAGATAACTTGGGTGGTCTTTCCAGACCCATATGAGCTATAGCCTGACCTCCTACTATTCCATTTAATAACCTCTATCGCACTCCCCTACCCCTCTTTAAGGAGTTTAGACCCTAAACCCTAAATCCTAGACCCTAAACCCTAAACCCTATATCATCCCCTAAATTACCCCCCTTAAAGGAGTTCGGACTATAGCTCATACAAACGTGGGACTCTCAGCCGTTTACTAGCTTTCTTCCGACCTCAGCATAGCCCAGCCGTGTTGAAACAGGCCCCTATGAGTGCCGGAATGTCCTTGTTCGTATTATTCTTATTGATCCCACAATAGGGTTTAGGGTTTAGGATCCGTAGTACATGTTTGTCTACACTAAGAAGGCAGTGAAGTTTCCCAGCCGCTTTGACTAGGAGTCAAAGGGTGGCCTCCTAGTTGCACGAGTGCACTTATAACGTCTCAGAACTGGATGTAAAAGGACTCTTAACCATAACTTTCCAATATTCCCACTTTTTCTGACACCCCCAAACACCCAAAACCCCAAACCCCCTCTTGCATGGCACCGAAAGCAAGCAGCTAAGCACCAAGCACTCATGGGAACTTCTGCCGGAGTGAATCGGCAGTTCAGCAGAATCTTACCTGCCATTACATGTTTAAGCTTTCAGGGATAAGGGTGTTGCTTTTAGTAATCAGGGTTACTTTGGGTTTAGGCTTTTGGCTTCGGGAGGCTGGAATGGGTAGTTATAACCTACAGCTTTTGACTTGAAACCCAGGTCATAAACCTCCTCAGTCCGCTACTATGGTTGTAACTGAGTTAAAAGGTTGAAGGTTTAGGGTAAGTATCAACCCAAGCAGATATGCATTGCTGGTCTTGTAGCTGCTGCTCAAAATGGATGGCTCTTGGGGATACAGGGATTGCAAGGGGGATTCTCACCGAGGAACCAGCTAAAGGGAGTGCACGGGGATAGTTTTCAGAAACTGCCATATCCTGCAAGATCTATAGTCCCCCTTAAGTAGATAGAACATGCGGTATATGGGGATCTTAGTATATAATTGAAATATACCAAAACCGTATTCTATCTACTTCAGGAGGACTAAAACCCCAAACCCTATATTCTACCTACTTAAGGGGGACTACAACCCTACACCCTAAACCCTAAACACTATATTCTATCTACTTAAGGGGAACTATAATTCCGTCGCAGAAACAAAGAGCAACCCTCAACCTCCGACATTCTGTCTGGGATGAAGGGTTTAGGGGTTTAGGGTCTATAAGGGTTTAAGGGTTTAGGGTTTGATGGCTACGGCGCTCGCCGGGGTCTAGGCCCTGAAGTATGCGCCACTCATATGAGGCCTTCGCTTCTCAGGAGAATTCTAGAGGCCATGAGAGGTATGCTTTCTGTTATATATATATATATAACTGTAACCCTAAACCGAATATATTTCTATATATATATATACATGTGCATGTGTATATATATATATACACACATGAAACATTATTGGTACATAGGGATCGCAGGATTCAGGACCCTGGGTACTGGTCAGTCACGAAGCGAATAGAGGGGCCATATGGGAAGTTGGACTCCCCGACAGTAATAAACGGATGCTGGTAACCCCAACGAACTTGCCTTATACATATGAATATATATATATATGTAGCCATATCTATTGATTTAAAGTTGAGGTTTGGCTCTAGGGCTACATAAATATACACATGTAGTAGCAGAGGGGTTTGGAATGGTTTCTTATGGGAAGTTATAGAAAGCTTGTTATAGGTACTGCAAGGACTTTAGCAGCCCCAACCCCCGAAACTAGGACCCCATGACTTGATTCGAATATCACAGGGCACTTGGTGAAACTCCCATACACTCTAGATCTCTCAAATGTATCCCTCTGGTTTGGCCCGTACTTTAAGGCCTCCAACCCGACAAGCGGAATAACCATCACAGAAAGCATATCTGGAGGTTCAGGATTGCTGTATATGGCTAACCTTGAACGGAATTGCATGGCCTAACCCCCTCCCCACACTCATGACTCACACTCACTTCTGACAATGCATACTCCCCCAATTTACAATGGTGAATTTCAAGTATCAGGGTTGGGGAGGCCATTTTGGGGATACTCAGTCAGCCAAGGGCTTCAAGTGCCTAAATATTAGGGTTTCAGATACCAACAGCCAGGGGTAGGGATTCGAAGAGCTATCTGGACATTTCTCAAAGCGGAGGGCGCTCAGGGACTACAATGGTTCTACCAGGTGTAGAAGGAGGTTATGGTTTGAGGGTTTAGGGTCTGCAGGGTTTAAGGTGTTTGGGTTTGCCAGGAATATAAAGACGATAACTTAAGTCATGCATATGGGACTTGGCCTAAATTGCTGCTCCCAAAACAAAGGAAATTCATGCACAGAGCCGTATTGTATTAGGAACCCCACTATAGCGACCCGCATTACAACGACGTCTGGGGCCTATCCATATGCGTTTGGTAGATTTTCCACCTTTGGGCTCACGGTTTGCGGTGGAAGGGCTTGTGCATAGAGTTTTGGCGCTTTGGCGGGGTCCAAATCGTAGGGGTCCCTTTCCAGGGTAGCTCATACTAAGGAACCCCTAAAAATGTCTAAAGGCCAGCTCTTGAAAACCCTTGTTTGCACCCCGTTACGCATGGCCATCACTGTCGCGTTGGAGTCAAGAAAGACTCATGTACCAAGCACTTAGTTAGAGGTTCATGGCTACTGATGGCAGAAGCTGCTTTTAGGATTATAGTCTTCCTTAAGTAAATAGAATATTAATATATGGGGATCTCACTATAATGTACCCAAAGCCATATGCTATCTACTTAAGGGGGACTATATAATTGAGTTTCACCATATGAGGAGACTGAAGGAGCGCAACATGTGGCTACAGGACCATTAGACGCAAGTTCTGACTGCCCTGGCCAAGACTTCTAAACACGCACCTCCAAGCTTAACAGCTCTTGCCTTTTACTCAAACTCGCGAGGAACCCTTTTCAAGGATCCTAGTTCTTGCAGAACCTTGCTTCCAAGCCCCTATACACTCTCTGTTCATGTTGGTATGCGGGAAGGGAACCCCAAGGGTCAAAGTACCTAGTAATCATATACTCACCCAAACTTGCACCTACTACAACTGCTCTTACCAAAGGTTATTGATTATTGAGGACATGGAACCTTACGGGACCCTAAGCCCCAAACCCTAAACCTTGGCTTGGCACACCCTTCATACGCTGGTGCGGTGGATGTTTGACCTGAGAACGACATCTGAACTTCTAGGGAACAGATTCGGAATTTGTGAACAACATACTCCCTAGGGATCCAAACAAACCAACGTAGATAATATCTATGGACTTTGGGGCCCCATGTAGGTAATGGTTATAGACTTGGAGCCCCCAGGACCTTTTGATAATGCAGGTTTGTTCTCTGTTTATCTGGGCACATAAATATATCTCCAGGTGCCAACAACCTTACACCCTGAGTATGTCCAGATTAAGGGGGGAACCGTCATGGACTGAATGTCAATATATCATCACATTCCTATGAATGGACTTGCATGTGCAGCTCTTGAATTCTATCAAGCCATGAGCCCCAACCCCAAGCCATTTTTTGACCAGTTCCATAAGCCTAAATCCCGGATCTGAAATACCAAGCCAGACGAGCCCTGCCGCACATTCAAGCTGCACGTGCCCCCACCCTTGAAATTTGACCAGGCCCCACGCGACACCTAATAAATCCTGTATACACGGCTCCCTCGTGCTTAGATGCCACGGAACCCTATATGAAGGTTCGCATGAAAAAAGTGGGCATTCAACTAGACCACAATACACTACGTTATGCATTTGAGTCCTTGGACCCTTAGGGTATTGGGGGGTCCGACCCTAAACCCTAGTAATGGAAAGTATCCCCTACCCAAAGGGTCCGGCATCCTTTGGGAATTTCTGGTTCAGGAAACCACAACCCTAAACCCTAAACCCTAAACCCTAAACCCTCACAGAGCTCTCGAATGGGAGAAAAATCGACCCAGATTTCAGGACACTCTCCATGGCAAGAGGCTTGCAGTTTCGGGTTTAGGGTTTTAGGGTTTAGGGTTTAGGGTTTTAGGGTTTAGGGTTTAGGGTTTTAGGGTTTTAGGGTTTTAGGGTGTTAGGGTTTAGGGTTTTAGGGTTTTGTTTCAAGCTTTTTTTGGGGACCTAGGTACCTAGAGGATATATGGGACTCTTTATAGGTAATGTGAGTATCTCCAAAAATGAGGTCTTCTTTGGCACCCATAAACTCCGCGATCCCTATTAGGTTCCCTTGGATTCCCCCTCATAATTAGCTTGGGAATTTAATCCTCACTTACTCCCCCCCGACCCTAACCATGTCCCTTGATATCCCTATGCAGCCCTCAATCCTTTGACGGCTCCACGTAAGTTTGGGTGAGGGTACAAACTCGGAACCTTAAAGCCCTAACTGCTAAACTCTGAAACTGTAAATCCTTAAACAAGGCACCTCATACCCTACATCTTAAACCATGAATTGACAAACACAAAGCCCTGGGATCTTGTGGTGAAAAGCTTGGCAGCAGGCTTTAGCCTGCGCGCCTAAACCACCCGGTTTGGTGTCAAGCCTTTTGCCTGCAGGCGTAAGGTTTGGATCTTGGGGCTTGCGGTTTGCAGCTTAAAGCCCTAAACCCTAATGCATAAGCCCTAAACCCCTAAACTTAAGGTTCGGGGTTTTGGGTTGAGAGGTTGGGTGCTTAGGGCTGGACTCAAGGATCAATGTTTTGGGCTCAGTTGTTGCACGGCTTTCAGGATTTGGGGTAAGAGTGGTCCTGCACCGTGTTTTACTTACTGGTGGCTTGTGGGAAATTATGGAAAATGTCCCTACTGTGGTCCCTTGGGAACTGTAGTAGCTTCTGAAACCCTATGCGTCAGGTCCTGCAGATCAAAAGTAAGCTAGTTCCACCGGTCGCTCTCTGATTCCACTGAAGTCATATGTTGCTGTGCCTTTGATCTTATGATAGATCGATAAAGAGTTTACGGTTTCTGGGGCTCCACATAATGCTATAGGCGCCCTATATTGAGGACGTTCGTGCGCCTTAGTATTAGGGAAGCCCTGAAAAAGTCATTCGCTATGGGTTCCCATGTATGGAGCCCGAAGAGGATGATTTCTGATCGCTCAAAATACACCCTGCCGCCATACAACCTAGAACCCCATTTAAAGCACCGTAGTCTTTACAGGGCCTCTTCCCGTTTGCCTATCCAGTTGGGAACTCGTACTGTTTGCCATAAACGCCAACCCCAAACTGGAAACTCTAAACCAGCAATACTCAAATCCCAGCCCTAAAACTACAAGCCTCAATTCTGAGCCCAATGATCACTAAACCCTAGCAGTTTCAAGCTCTTGGTAGCCTATGGAAAGACCGCGAAGGGAAAGTTGCTTCTTGTATAGGGAGTAAGTATCCAAGAACATGGATTTAGGGTTCCGGATTTGAGGGTTTAAGAACTATCCAGAATAATGAGTTTAAGATTGATTATGGTTTTAGGGCCGAAGAGCTTTGGGTCTAGCGGTTTTGCATCCAGAGGCTTAGGCTTTCAGAGTTACAGCGCTTGTAGACAAGCGCACACATTGTTTGCACGCTGTTGCCTTGGATATGTTGGGTGCGGTAAAGGAACTTAATGTAAGTTACCCTAATATGGGTAACTAGTAAATAATGGGGTGTCCTTGTCATAGGAACTTAATTTGAATTCCTTAACAGCAACCCAGCATGAGGACGCAGCATGAACGGCCGTTCAAACCTGAACTAATATGTGTACTTGGACCTTAAGCGCTAGGAAAAAGCATACTGTAAACCCTGAACCCCAAGTCTAAATTCTACACCAGAATCCCTCAAGCACCCTTCAAAACGGATCTACGTAGGTTCTTATTGTCCGTATTAGGGCTCTATAGCGGGCCCTTAAGAATCCTTAAGAGGTCAGGGCAAGCCCTAGAGGGGTCCAGGGTTTAGGGCCCTAAACCCTAAACCCAAATCATGAACCGAAAGCCTTCATCCTCAGGGACCCACACCCCAAAGAAACCCTCGACCCTAAACAGAAATCTTAAACCCTATATAACCTAAACCCTAAATCCGAAACCCTAAATCCGAAACCCTAAACCCTGAACCCTAAACCCTATACAGTCCCCTTTATAAGCCCCCCTTTACTCGGAGCCGAAAACGCAAATCAAATGGGTTCGAGCCTGTCATGGCCAAAGCCACCATCTTCCACAGCTCCATCACCTTTTTGCACGCGGTGTCGACATGTGAGTGTGTCAAAATGGTGCAAGAATTTGGTAAACCCTAACTCTAACTCCATATAGGACCCTAGCATATCAGAGTCATGGAGTCTTAGGGTTTAGGCTTTAGGGTTTAGAGTTTGGGGTTTAGGGTTTAGGGTTTTAGGGCTTGGGGTGGGGGTTACCAAAACCGTCTTTTGGGGACCCCAGGGATCCATTGGATGTTGAGGAATGACAGCGGTAAAGGGTTCAGGGTTTAGGGTTTAGGGTCCAGAGCGCCCAATGGATAGGTACTTGGGGTTTGGGCAGTGGTAATTCTTGAACATGTTTTGGGTAAGTATGTGATGATTAGGTACTTGGACCCTTAGGGCAAACATGGAGGATATCACAACTTGGGAATTTCAATAAGCAAGCCTAGCAACAGGGTCTGCGCCTCTGCAAACCCCAACAATGTTGCTTGAAATGATAAATGGTTTCGAGCTTAAGGTTCCAAAATCATACGTAATCCCCTAGAACATCTGCACAATCCCCTTTGCTTCTGTGTCATCCCTCGTGTTGATTCCAGTTAGAGCCATTGATATGGAAGTTTCTCAGATTGTTCCATAAGCCCTCCCTAATAGGAATCCTCATAATCCAAATCTGCTGCCACATATCCCTACACATAGGCCCCCTTAAGTAGATAGAATATGGGGTATCTGGGGATCTTATTGTAATATACCCAAAGCCATATTCCATCTAGTTAAGGGGGACTATATCCCTAGGGTCTCCAGGGTACCCCTCTCTACAATAAATCGAAAAACCTGGACCCTAAACCCTAAACATCCATCCGTACTGCGGGGGCGGCTTACCCATATAAATTGTTTTGCGACCGGTCCCCTTCAAGAGTCCCTAGGATACCCCTCTAGTACCCTACATCCACTTTAAAGCCTGAAGCCTACACCGAATCCTGGACGCTAAACCCTAAACCCTAAAGATCCCTACTTGCCTCGGCAGATTCTCGCGAAGTCATCCGGATGTGATCCCAGAGTGACTGCTGGGTGGAGGTCTTCCCGCACACCTTCGGTTTAGGGTTGAGTAGGGTTCAGGGTTTCAGGGTTGGGGTTTAGCGCTCCGGGTTTAGGGTTTAGGGTTCAGGTCTGGGGGGTTCTAAGGATTTGTTGCTGGTCCAAATGCCCAAGAATAAAAACCCAGGCGTACAGCCCAGATATAATGCTCGTACACCCCTTGTATACATATTAACCCTGAGGAGCTACATGGACCCCCATTTAGAGGTCCCGCCTAAAACCCCTGGATGCAGGACCTTTGGGCACTGTGAAATTTACTACTAGAGGTTTGGGCAAGTGTGTGGTGATGGGGTATATCTCACACACCTCAGCTGGGTGGAGGCTAAGGAGGTCAAACTGAGTTTCTCGAACTGAGTTACAATAATATGTAGAGATAAATGGAGGTTCCAAATTACAAAGTGGGGCTTAGCGGGGCATGGAAAAGAAAGTCGACACTGCTATAACATTCAGGGCTCAGAGTTTGGGCAGAAGCTGCCAAAAAAGTCACGGCATCAAAGGCGCCAGTGCAAGCAATATTGGGATATAAAGTGCCAAGTACTATGGACCTCGTGTTTTGCGCGACCTACGAAACTCCAATATTTTGGAACTTGGACGTATAGGGCAAGGTAGAGTAGACATACTTGCATGAATCTGGTTCGGGCTTAATGCTCAGCGACATGCTTCGGAACAGGTATCTGGACCACCAACCTGTGCAAACTTGAAAGCCACCGTACCTGTGCCTAAACCCAATCGGGTGGTCCCTAAACCCTAAATCTATTTGAAAACCCCAAAGGCCAACCCAGGGTTTGGCCAACCCAGGGTCTTCCCCATCGGGACTTGGATGCAAGCCTCCGGGTGAGCCAGGGAATAAATCCTGAGGGTTTAGGGGGTTCAGGGTTAATTTTTGGGTTTAGGGTTTAGGGTTAGGGTTTTAGGGTTTAGGGTTTAGGGTTTAGGGCGCTACAGGTACACACCAAACATGAAATGACCAACATTTCCTGGGCTTAGGCTGGAGGGTACCCTGAACCCCTAACCCCTACACCGGTACTCCCAACCCCGAAGCCTAAACCCAATTCCCTTATATTCATGAGCCAATAAAGGATTTGGGGTTTAGGTTTAGGGCCCTGAACTTTCGACCCTAAACCCAAGGCCTAAACCCAAATCTCTTAGCCCTCAAATAAGCTCAAAACTGCGCCTCCACATGAGGCTGTCCAGGAAACTTGTGCGGCGCTACCACCTGCAAAAGATGCCAGTAAGGCTTTGGCTCAAAGAAATGGAAACACCGGGGCCAGCAAAACTCTTGGCTATTACTAACTGAACATGTAGGATGATGTCGTTTTGGGCTGTTGCTTTGGGTTTGCAGGATTTTGTTCACCTACTTTTGGGATCCAGGTCTGGGTTGTACTGATGTTGATATTGCGTACTACTTTAAAATAAGTTTACCTCCACATCCACAAGTCCCACCATGGAACGACAACATGTGAGTGTCCGGTTGCTGAGCCCGGTAAGATTGGATCTTTCTCGTCACCAAGATCTTACTCTATATTTCAGATGACAATAGTTACAGATTACTTATGTCCTGAAAGCCCTGAGCCTAAACATACCCACAACCCTGTACTTCTTTCTAAAAGCTGCACCCCACAATTTGAAGATCTCAGCGCATGCTGCCTGCCTTAACACCAGTCAGCTCTGTAAATACCTGCACGGCCACAAAGCTTGGGCAGGGTTTGGGTTCAATGTTTTAATTGTTTAGGTTTTGAGGTTTGGGGTTCAAGGCAGAGTTTGGGGCTGTAGTCTTCCAATGTTGCATCTACCTAGTAGGCCTCACCCGTGAAGCGCAAGGGATACCCCACGCTTTTCATTTTATGGTCCGGATATTCCGAACCCTAAACCCTAAACCTTGAAGCCTAAACCCTGAACCCCAAACCCTAAACCCCAAACCCTAAATGGGTCCATACCAGACGCAGGTGATTTGCAGCATCGGTCAACTACGACTTCAAGGCTGCAAGGGCTATGCTTGAAGAAGCTGGGAATTGGGGGTTGCAAAGTTCCTGCTGGAAGCGTGGTTGCCCATGTCAGTGGAACCTGTATGTTTTTGTAACGCCGGTGACTTGCCCTTGGGGCATGATGTGCACATGTCCTTGTGAGGGCAGAACGTTTACGCCAAAATGAGCTGCACAGTTTTCTGTCAGTGGGGCTGCTTTCCAAGCCGCATTGGTCCAGTAGCTTCTGGTAAAACCTAAAAGCCGAAACTTTAGGAGGTTGAAAGTATTGGGTTTGCTTGCACTTGCGTTCCGAAAGTTTGAAGGATTAACCTGTGGTTGAGGGGCTACCTGCAACCTCAATTACCTGCAGTTTAGTAATCTTACAGTTAATTTGTAGGAATATCCCATAAACTGTCGGTACTTGGAGGTCCAGGTAGAGTTTGGGTAGAGTTTGGGGATTAGCAAGAAGCTGGCCTTTCGAATATCTTGAAAATGGATAGTATACGAGGTCCCCTTCGAACTTAGAACCAACAAGGAAAAAGTCCAAATGTCCCAAAGCCCCAAAGCCCAACGCAGCCAGAAGGCTCGCAGAGAAACTCCGGGAAAGCTTACTTGTGGTCCATAGTTATGTGCATGCGGGGATACCAGTGTTAGAAATGAAGCTGGAGCTTTATCGTGCTTCAGGGTATATAGTACTTTGCTTGTACACATTGTTTAAGGCAACAGGGTGAGTTATTCGGGCCTTTCCAGTACACTCGCCCAATACATCATCTTCCTTGGTTGCTCCATTATGTCCTGGTATTGATAATTCTTCTAGAATCCCTGTGTAACCCCCAGAAAGATCATTGGTTGGGGATACCAAATCTAAGGGTCCAAAGACCCAAATATTAGGGCTTTAGGTCCCAAATCCCAAATACCATTCA
>CAJNIZ010043463.1:17378-28343 GCA_905231905.1 Symbiodinium pilosum
GTAGGGTTTAGGGTTCAGGATTTAGGGTTTAGGATTTAGGGTTTATGGGTTCAGGATTTAGGGTTTAGGATTTAGTGTTTAGGGTTCAGGGTTTAGGGTTTAGGGTTCAGGGTTTGGGGGTTTAGGGCCCTGTTTTGGGTGGCTGGGCTATCTGAAATCCCCTTCTTAGCCTTCAGCCGCAGTATGGCTCCGGGCATTCGATTCCGCATGTTCAACACTTTGGGTTGAAACGTGGAAGCTATGGAGGGGCCTCAAAAATTACCAATACCTTGGTTACTGCCCCCACCCAGTAACAGTCTATATTAGGGCTCCTATAAAGGGCTATAGATAACCATATTACAGTTATTATCCAACTGTTACTGAGGGGGGGGAGTATCCAACAAATACCATTCCCAAAACATCTTCATGTGAGCTATAGTCTAAACTCCTTAAAGCGGGATTTTGAGGGGATTGTATAGGGGAGTACCGTGGGTGTTACAAAGGGGGATACTAGGAGTTTAGATCAATAGTCAATGTGGGCTAAGGACCAAAGGTAGGTGAGACACCTACAGGGGGATGTATCGGGGTATAGAGGGACCTATCGTAGTCCAGGGGTCATATGGTATTTGGGTTCTATATTGGGGTCCCCAGTAGAACCCCTAAACCTGAAACCCTAAACCATGAACCCTAAACTATAGTATATCATGCCACCCAGCCCTATTCTAACAAAATAGTCGCATGCATTAGTTGAGGCATGTCGTAAGCCCCAAAGGAAAGGTTGAGGGTTTTCAGTTTAAGGTTTAGGGTTTCCATTTCATGCTCCATTTTCTTTTCCGTCATTGAGATAATGCCCCTACATATCCCACATATACCCCAAACCCTCAAACCCCAAACCCGAAAACCTACGCCTAAACCCAATACATGCCCCTGAACAGGCTATGCCGGCTCGAAAAATGCTTTGGAGTCCATTAACGATGTGATGAGGCCCTTGCCGTTTTTTCCTACTTATCATGGGCTCCCCTACCCTAAACCACTAAACGCTAAAATCTAAACCTCCTCTACTATCCCCCTATGTTGGCCCCCCAAAGTTCCCGCTTAATGCAGCTTATTGAGTGAGAGTTAATGGTAACTAAGTTTGATCAGGGGGGGCCTTGGGGAGGGAGTAGGGGGTTTAGGTTGTAGGTTTTGGGGGTGTACTAGGGGAACCCATGAAGTTAAGGTGTAGGGTGTTGAGGTTCGGGGTTTAGGGTTTAGGGCTGCTTCTTCAGTTATGATCCTAAAGGATTAAGGATCCACATTTTTTGGCAACAAGTTGTGTTACCCATCAGCGCGCTTTAGCCCCAAACCCCCCGTCAAACCCCAAACAACATATCCTGAACCCCAAACTCTAAGCCCTAAACCCTAAACCCTCAACCCACACTAGACCAGGGTAGGTTCGAACATATTTTTAGATTCTTACTGCCCTCAACCCTTATACAATCTGTCTGAAGCCAGACGCCCGCCATAGAAATTAGGGTACCCCCAAGCTGGAAAACCCCCGTGGAAAGGTTGGAGCTTGCGAGGTTCAACATCTCGGCTCCACGATTGCAGCAGTCCTCTCTTAGGTTAGGGTTTGGGGATGTATTGGGGCTTCCCCAAAATAAGGAGACCCCTTTTGAGGGTCCCTATAATAAGGATCATATATATATATTGGGATCCCCTTATTAATGGAAACTACCTTATCTCAAGGGCGCACCTAAGGTTGAACAGTGGCAGGGTTTGGGGTTTAGGGCTTAGGGTTGGGGACCCTGCGCCCTAAACCCTGGCAAAGTTTTGTTGAACTCACCCTGAGCCACACACAGAAGCGCTTGCAACACTTGCTGCAGTCTAAGCCCACTGCACAATCCAGAAGAAGTCGTGTTGCACTTAGGGCTTAGGTTTTAGTAGGTCGCTATCACAGGATCGCATAGGAATCTTGGAGTGTAGCAATACAAATGGGAAGAGCTCATAAACTGAAAATTTCCAATATAGAGTATTGCATTCTCCTCCTTTCGGTCATGGCAGTCTATATTACTGACAGAAAGCTACATGACCCCTTATATCCTTTCATGCCCACCTATTTCTCTATGTAGCCGTATATAACCCTCTATAAGCCTATATGTCCTTCTATAGCTTCGTATGAGCCTGTATCCCCATATGTATTTCCCTTCACTAGAGGATATAAATATCCTAGAAAGCCACAATTTCGATTCTATCTGCATTTTCTTGTTCATATGATTCCCCATCGTTGGGTTATAATCACCCTGAACCTCCAAGTAAGCTATAAACCTGCAGCTGCAGCCCAATTCGCTCGGCCGACGCCTCTTTGCCCTTCTCCACTCCCAAACCCTAGACCCTGGATTTCCTGAACAGCAGTGCTGAACTCCAACCCCAAAACCCTTTAAATCCTAAACCGCAAGCCAAAGCCCAACACCCCAACAAAACATTCAACCTACGGTAGAAGCCTAAATAACTCCAAATGCCATGCTTCTAGATTCCTTATATCGTATTTTGTCCCACAAATAGACTTCAAACCCTGAACCCTAAACCCCAAAATGATATTGGTAATTATTCAGGCTCCTAATCATGCTCCAAGGTATTTTCTGTTTGGCTCTCCAGTACAGAAACGGGACCATGGCATTTGTGCTGCGCACCTTGCTTGGCGCTCTGTGAGTGAGTCAGTGACCATGGCATTGGTCAGTATGAGGCTTCCACACTACATCATCTCTAAACACGCTTATTTAAAGCGCTGAACCCTAAACCCTACCCCTAAATATCCCCTGTATCACATATATTCCCAATTTCCATTTCAATCTCCATTGTCTGAAGAACCCCCAAACCCTACTTATCCCCATATAAATATCCCCCACATATCCCTCATATCCCCCTTAAAGGCATCCTAGGATCCAACCCTAAACCCTAAACCACAAAACCCCTAAACCCTAAATCCCTGAACCCCTAAACCCTGAAACCCTAAACCCCTAAACCCCTAACCCTCAAAACCCAAACTCCTAAACCCTTGAACCCTAAACCCTAAACTCCAAACGCTTAAAAGGATCCTAGGCTTCTACAGTACCCAGACCCCCAAAAGGATCTAAAAATTAGATCCCCTAGAACATAGGGTGGATTATATAAGGATTAATAGGGGTTATAATGGGCTTATATAGGGGATCTAAATTTTTACCCTAAACCCTCAACCCTAAACCTTAACCAGATCCTCCCAGGGGTCTGGGTAAGCCTGTGGCTCAGGCTCTTCGAGTCGATGGCTCGGGCCAAGGCCAGTAGTGTGTGTTTTCAAACGGGGTTCAGGGTTATATTGGAGTTATATTGGGATAATGGAAAAGAAAATGGAAACTACTATGAGTTATATAGGGATTAGTAGAATTATATTGGGGTTGGGGGATTTGGGTTTAGGGTTTAGGGGTTTGGGGTTAGGGATTAGGGTCTAGGGTTTAGGGGTTTGGGATTAGGGTTTAGGTTCTAGGGTTTGGGGTTGAGAGTTTAGGGTCTAGGGTGCAGGGTTTAGAGTGCATGGTTTCGAGCATAGGGGTTCTAAGCCCTGAAAATTTAGCCAATAATTCAGAGTCCTTTGAAACCAGATAGGGGTTAATATGGGAGTATATGGGGATCTATCAGGTTTTCGGTAGTCATGGGGAAGCAAGTGGAAAAGGCATAGGGCTTAAAGGATGAGGGCTTCGGGGTATGGAGTTTTAACGCAAATCCCCTCCTCCATAGCGTTTCCAGGCCATGTAGGGTTTTGGGATTTCAAATTCTGGTTTTCAGTTTCTGGCCAGGTAGGGCCTTGAGTGAGATCAAGAGATTGAGGGGGACGTTCGGACGTCTGAGCTACCCTAAACACGAAACCCTAAACCCTAATCCCTGAACCCTAAACCCTGAACCTCAAACCCTCAACCCTAAACCCTAAACCCGTAACCCTAAACCCTACATGATTTGTTGGACCAAAGCACTGAAACGTGTCGGATGCGGATTGCGTGGCCAGGACTGTAGGGGAGTGCTTGGTCGCGAAAACCCAAGTTATCTCCGGGTAGTATCAGACCCCACTTGGGTTTTAGGGTTTAGGGTTCAGGGTTTAGGGTTCAGGGTGAAAGGGGTTTAGGGTTCAGCGTTTAGGGTTTAGGGTTCAAGTTTTAGGGTTTAGGGTTTCGGATTTAGGGTTTAAGGGCAAGGGTTCAGGGTTTAGGGTTTAGGGTTCAGTGTTCAGGGTTTAGGTTGGGTATCCCCCCACAGTAAGTTAATAGAGATGCCGAGGATGCATATGGGCCATGGAGCCAGCAAAACTGGTCGGAGGGAGTTCCATCGGAGGTGGCGCAGAATGCGATTGTGAGTGCAGTTTGGAAGGGATACAAAAAGGCGTCGTGGAAATGGATTGTGGATCACCGGGGAACGCCGGGATTTCAACAAGCCTTGTCGGCGCTTCTCGCTAAGCATCTGAAGATGGAGAAGCTGGTACCGGGAGGAGACAAGACCTGGCTTATCTCGGGGGACGCGCCTCCAGCTCGATGGTTGAGAAAGCTTGACTGGGGCTGCCACTGTACCCAGCGAGAGCTCGTACCAAAGGGAATAGACCCGAAAACCAACCCCAAACCCGAGCAGCTCGCCGAAACAAGCACACAAATGGTAATGTAGAATGGTGGTGAGACAGAAAACCAAGAGGACAAAGAACCCACACCAAACAAGCACACCAACTGCAAAACCGAGCAGCTCGCGCTGCCCTGCATTCCAGCAATATTAAGGGCTATATAGAGTTATACTATAAATATTTTCAGCTAGTACTGAGTGGGCGCAGTGCCCAAGTCATACCCATGTAGTCTCTTGCAGTTGTCATGTAGATAGCATTGTGTTTCATACTACGCTTCCTAGGATTAGGACAGCAGGACGTGATGCTGATTGTTTGCCCTGCTCATCCCCTTCGGGGCCTGAACACTAGGCGTTAAACCCTAAACCATACACACCTAAACACCTGAACACTTAAGTACCTAAACCCTAAACCCTGAACCCTGAATCTACATCCCAGGCTTTGGGTTTGGGGTTTGGGGGTTAGGGTTTTTGGTTGCGCACAACATCATTGGATTAAAGCTTGTAGTCCATCCCCCTCAGCGCTAAGCCCTAAACCCCCTGACTCTTTAGGGTTAGGGTTCAGGGTTCAGGGTTTAGTGTTTAGGGTTCAGGCTTTAGGGTTTAGGGTTCCATCTCAGGCATAAGCGCAGGGATCTGCATCTGAAGCCTTAAGTCCCAGCCCAACCTTTAACCTAAATCCTCAATTAGGATTTAGGGTGAGGGGTCTACCGTTGATCCTACACACCTTAAATCCTACAACTCTAAACCCTAAAACCTGAATCCTAAACCGCCTAAATCCCAGCCCAAAATGCTATACTCCAGGCCCTAAACCTTAAACCCCAACCCGCCTAAATCCTAAGTCCAAAAACCTCAAACCTATTATGTACTTCCCCCCCTCCTTCAAGAGTTTAGACCCCATACCCTAAACCCTATACAATCCCTTGTGTAACCTGAACTCCAAACCTTCCAGGTCAGCCCAGATATCATCAGCCACACAGTGGCCATCGGCGCTTGTGAGAAGAGCAGGCATAGCTCAGGTTAAATAGGGATAATGGAAAAGACAATGGAAACTACTATACTGAGTTTAGGGTATAGGGGTTTTGGCTTAGGGTTTTGGGCTGAGGGTTTACGTTTAGGATTCTAGGCTTTAGGATTCATGGTGTTTAAGGGGTAGTT
Source organism: Symbiodinium pilosum (assembly GCA_905231905.1). Lineage (NCBI taxonomy): Eukaryota > Dinophyceae > Suessiales > Symbiodiniaceae > Symbiodinium > Symbiodinium pilosum. The sequence goes on from CAJNIZ010043463.1 coordinate 23,130, forward strand.
GTGGGCAAAGTAGATACCATTATGAATACACCCTAAACCCTATTGGTGCTTTTGTGGGGATCCACTCCCCAAGCCCCCCTTCCTTAAGTTTTGGTGGTGGTAGGCTCCTGCCCGTGCCCATTGAAGCCCTGTCAACCCCAAACCCTACACCCTAAACCCTAAACCCTAAACCCTAAACCCAAAAACTACTATCCAACTCTTCGAGCTATTTCGAACCTCCGGAAGCCCAAAGTCTCAAGTCAAAGTGATATCTTCATAATATGTGGTTTAGGGTTTAGGGTTTTAGGGTTTAGGGTTTAGGGTTTAGGTGGTAGGTTGTCAAATTCCTGTACAGCTTAGAGTTGAGGTCCATGGAGTTTCAAAGAAAATAGAAGTCGTACAAGCTGTAGTCTAAACTCCTTCAAGGAGGTTATATACGGGATGATATAGGGGAGTATAATAGGGGTTATTAAGCGGGATACTAGGAATTTACACTATAGCTCATATGCTGCATGGTTTATTAGGGTCCTCTTATATTCCTACTATATCACTATTACAGAGAGGGGGGTCCTCCTGACTGATGCGTTCTAGTCTTGTAGCCAGAGCCTCGTAAACCCCAAGCCTTCATAATTTGAGGGTTTGCGAAATTAGGCGCCCCTCTTTTAGGAGTCCTATATTGAGGATTGTAGTATATCCAGGTCTTTTAAAAGGCATCCACCTATTTGTGGAAACTGCCCTTTCAGGCCTTTCAGGCCATAAACCCTAAACCCTAAACCCAACTCAGCTACAAGAAGCAGGCAGTGGCAACTCGCCATGCTGCTCTTCAAGTTGATGCCAGAAACTGGGTTGCTGTTAAGGAGCTTAGCTTAAGTCACTATAAGGGTTTAGAGTTTAGGATTGATTATATACCCCTATTCTGGTAACTTAACTTAAGGTCCTTAACAGCAACCCAGGAAACCCAGCGTTCATGGCGAAAGAGGCCAGCGCCTCCAGTGAAGCTGAGTCTCGTCTTGAAAAAGGTTAAAAATCACTCCCCTTTATAGGGATTATAAAATGGATCCTGATATTAAGGCCCTTAAAAGGGAGGGGTTTATTAATCAGGGGTCTACATTAGTGGCTGTCGGGCTTTCGCAGTTAAGGCTGGGAATTTTTGTGCTTAGGGATGTTTATAGGCTTTAGGGTTTAGGGTTTAGGTTTCAGGGTGAGGGTCTAGGGTTTAGGGGTTAGCATTTGGGACTACGAAAAGTTAAGGGTTGTGCGTTTGGTGTTTCGGCCCTCTCAACTCAGGCACGGCCCGGCTTTAGGGTTTAGGGTTGCGGCCCCGATTTAAGGGTGTGCAGAAAACGGTTTACCACAAGGATTTGTAAGATAGGCGCTGATCCTGAATTCTACCTGTCACATCCAAGCCGAATTCCCAAACCCTAAACCCTAAAACTCTAAACCCTAAACCCCGAAACCTCAACCCTACATCCTATCAACGCCCCTAAACAGGAAGGGATCCGTAAAGTAGCCTTTAAACCTGAGCTCCAAACCCTAGACCCTCAACTCGACAGCCTTAACAGCAAACCCCGAACCCTAAACGGGGTTTAGGGTTTAGGGTTTAGGGTCTAGGGGTTTAGGGTTTAGGGCCCAAACCGGAACGAAGCTTGAATTCACGGATTTAGGGGCATAGAGTGGCATTAAGGGCATAGGGAACCCTGAACCTGGTATTAAGCCAAAAACTTGAGCCCTGAGGCTTGATACAGGCTTGAGCCCTAAACCCCTGGGTCCGAACTTAAAGCCCTACATCGGGATTTCCTTAAATCCCTAAACCCTAAACCCTGTTGGAATATGAGTCCCTATATTTTTGTTCTGATTCTACTACGGGTCGCTATATACATATCCTTCATTTTGGGAACAGTAATTTAGGTGGCTAAGCCCCGAATCTTAAGCCCGGAGCCTCAAATCAATGACAGGATGTTGGTAACCCCAANNTCATATGCTGGTTATAGGGTTCTAATTTTTGGGTGTTGGGGTTACCCAAATCCCCGTAACCCTAAACCCGAAACCCAGATCTCAAGACCCTAGCCGCCCAGGAAACCTCGGAGCAAAAAAAAAGCGTGGAGCGCCGGTCTAGGGTTTAGGGTTTAGGGCCTGCCAGCAAGGGTGTTGCACTGGCTTAGGGTTTCTTTTTTTTGTTTTTTTTGGGGAAGGGAACTGCCAGGATGGAGAACCAAACGAAAAATGAAATAGAGAATGGATTTCAAACTGGGGTTACATGGGGATTTTATCAGGATATGTAGAGGCATGGAGAAGGAAGTGGAGATTAAGATGTGATTGGGGGGTTATATACGAAGGCTGATCCATCCCACCTAAGCCCTAAACCCTAAACCACCCTTCCATTTTAGAGTCTTTGGGGCTTTGGCTCCGCAGATTTCAAGTTCAGGGGTCAGGTTCAGGAATTAGGGTTTAGGGTTTTAGGGTTTGAGGGTTGGGGGTTTGGGGTTTTAGGGTTTAGGGTTTAGGGTTTTAGGGTTTAAGGTTTAAGGTTTTAGGGTTTGCGGTTTTTTGGTTTTAGGGTTTGGGGTTTTAGGGTTTTAGGGTTTCCTGGGTCCTGATCTAGGACCGGAAGAGTTTGGCCATACCCTTGTAAGCAAAAGCAAGCTGACTCAAGGATTGGCGCAGCTCTTGCAGTTGATCCAAGAAGGCAGAGCCGTAGATGGACAAGTTGATTGCGTAAGCAAGAGAAACGTCCTTTCAACATTGACCTATACTTCGGGTTGGGTCACGGCCCCTTGCAGCAAGTGCAATTAAAGGTGCCTTATAAAGGGCCTGCTATAACCCCGAGTACCCGTCGTGGCAACAGTTTCTGTAAGGGGGAATGACCTGAATTATGCGTGTCCATGTCGATTTTTTGGAGGTTAAGCCTTCACAGATTCGCAAAATCATCCCCGGATGGCTCATAAGAAAGGCCCGTTAGTCCTCCTTTAAATTCGAAGCCTAAATCCCAAACCCTAAATCCTAAATTCTGAGCCCTTAGCTCTAAACCTGAAATCCTAAACCCTAACCCCTCGACCCTTCACCCTAAACCCCAAGCCCTGAACCTACACCTTAAACCCTCAATCCTAAACCTTGAGCCCTAAACCCTAAAACTCTCAACCCTAAAACCCCAAATTCAACCCTAAATAATCGTTTCCATTTCTCTTCCATTATCCCGGTATAACCCCAATATAGCCCCTATATAGTCTATCTAGTTAAGGGAGACTATACCCTAAAACCCCAAAGTCTGCCCCCGGTAGGCCTGTCACCTTCCAACCTCTTCGAGCTCCTTCGGCACCTCCTTGGCCCTGCCGCCGCCCAACGATAGGCAGAGCCGGTTTTGGGGGAATTTAGGGGTTTAGGGTTTAGGGTATAAGGTTTAGGGTTGAGGGTTTAGACTTGAGGATCTTGGAATTGGGGATTAGGGTTGAGGGTTGAGAGTTTAGGGCTTAGGGTGTAGGTTTTTGGGTTTAACCCTTGAGTCGGCAGTTTCGGCTGAGGAATTCGGATTTAAGGTTGCAGCCAAGTCAAGGAATTTGGTCCTGGGGTTTACGAGGCAATTACACTTAATCCTTGAGAGGGAATGAAAAAGCAGTTCACAAGGATAGCATTCCTGTATGGATTGATTTAGGGTTGGGGGTTGGGGTTCATTGTAGGGTGTCGGGTTTAGGGCTTTGGGTTACCCCAACCTTACACCGCCTTGAATTTAGCAGTAAGGTTTAAGGGTTGGCTACTGCCTTCACAATCAGCACCGAAGTGGAGGCTCAAAGACCGCTCTGCCAGCGCAGACGAGATAACCCTGTGGCCGTGGCTTGGGCTGGGCAGCTTATCGCATGCTGGTGTTGGTGAAGCTGGATGTTGAGGTGCTAAACGTGTTCCGCAAGGGGGTTGATTCAGCAGTGGCGCACCCAAGGTGCCTCGCGATCTGCTGGCGGGCACTCTGTCTGGGCCTTTCCAATCGCGAGGGACGCGACCAAATCCTAGCCAGAAGCGCCCTTGAATTGTAGTTTAGGGTTTAGGATTAAGGGTTTAGGGCTGTGGTTTAGGGTTTCGGGGTTAGGGTCTTGAGTGGATTCTACCACAACTCCGCAAGGAAAACAAAGCTAGAATTTTTAGTGCTATTTCAATGTGGCGCCGCTGAACCGGTCTGACCGCGAACCTTCAGTAGAATTAGAACCAAAGAGATGTTCGGTAGAGATACCATGGACGTTTTCCGAAAGGGGATGGCTAAATTCCCCAGGGAGACATACGGGGTTTACACGAGAGTATCAGGGTCCTTATTCGGGATCAGAAGGCCAAACGCTATCGCGCGCCCGCCTCAGCTTACGGGACGCGGAGCACACGAATAGGTCATGGTATGCAATTGACACGCAGGGTTTAAGGTCGAGGGAGCAACGGAGGCAAGCCTCACTTAAACTTGTTTGTTGCATGCCTGTTCCGGCATTCATGCAGGGGGTTGGCTGGGCTTAGTCCATCAGCCTTTAGTGAGAGGGAGTTCGCAAGTTTCGAGAGTCTGTGCTGTTTCAGGGTTGTGGGGGGGGGGAAGGGTAGGGGAAGGGGACGGGGGTAAGAGGGTTTTGGAGGGTTCCAAACGCCCTGAGGCTGGATAGCCTCGGCGAATTTCTTTTGCTTTTGATGAGTTCATGCAAGATTTTGTAGCATCAAGGGTCTTAAGCCTGAAGGTCTTTGGGCTTCAGGCAAGGCCAAAGACCCAACCCCTTGAGTATCAACCTTGTAGCTCCTTAGGTAGGGTTTAGGTTTTAGGGTGTTTTACTGCGCCAGGGGCTTTTGTTGTCTTGGTCTAGGCCTTCGCCACGTGCTTAAGGGTTTAGGGTTTAGGTTTATATAGGGGTTTCTACAGGGGTTATATAGGGATTCTATAGGGATTTCAACTAGAAGGGTGCAACCTGAAACCTGACACCCTAGTTCTCTAGGGACCTAAACCCTGATCCCTTAGTCCACCTAAACCCTAAACCCTACATTATATAGTCCCCCCATGTAGCCCCCCGTGAAACCCTAAATCCTATATCCTAAGTCCTAAACCCTACATTAAATTTCCCCTACATAGCCTCCCTTTTAAACCCCAAACCCTAAACCCTACAGTATATAGTCCCCCTATATAGCCCCCTGTTAAAAAGTCCGTAAAGCTCCAAGGCTTTGAACCTCCAATTAGAAGCTCAAACCCTAAGCAGCTGGAAGATATAGTCCCCCTTAAGT